>BEXV01000863.1:8648-25397 GCA_003118195.1 Hemicentrotus pulcherrimus | reverse complement strand
TCAGTCTTGTCCGCAGAGGTGATGTCTGGTTTTCCAGGTGCAGACGGAACATCTGAGAGTTAGAAGAAAAAGCATGATATGAAACTAATTAATATACGTATTAATGATTACATTGCATAGTTGCAATCACTGCTGTTAAAAATAATGACAACTTGAAACGCATAACATATAAACAACATTTTTGGTCAACTTTTCATTTTCAATATCTTTTGCACTACTTAAATTCATTGGTAATATAATGTGATATGTTTAAGGAAGCATATAAAAAGACAGCTTTGATTCACATTTCTTGCTTAAAAGTAATTATGAAAATAGAACATGAGATGAGCGATGGTATAACAATTATTTCGATTGCCTCTTACTTCACTATTGACAGAACTTACCGAACGGCAACTTGGCCTTCTGCAGATCAGATGGTTCACTAGCTGGTCCAGGACCTGCTAAGTTCTCAGCAATGACCCTGAACTGGTACTCGGAACCCTCGGTCAGACCAGTCACTGTGAGTGTTGTCTCAGTAACTGTCTCCTTTGTAACACGGACCCATCGAGATGAAGTCTTCTCCTTACGTTCTACCACGTATCCTGTAAGTGGACTACCACCGTCTGATTCAGGAGGAGTCCATGTGATGGTCATCTTGGTGATGTTGTACTCAGTAACCTGTGGTTTGCCTGGTGCTCCAGGGGCTTCTACAAATGTATTCAAAATATAAACATGTGAACAAATGGATTGTGGGGTAACTGGAAACTACTAAAAATATATGTTATTCATGCTTTGTAATGATACCATTATAAAATATTGTTTACAAGATGGCAAGTGAAAAATATCATATTAGAATGTAGTTTTCTCTTTTAGTTTCATATCAATAATTTCAATATCAATGACTGATTTTCTTTCAACCGGGCAATTGGATAACAAACAGAAAGTACTGTTATTTGAATGGTCCCTTTCTTGCATTGTTTAATTTTGAATACTTACCAAATGGAAGCTTAGCAGTGAAGGTGTCAGATGTGGGGCTTGGTTTTCCAACTCCAGCAGCATTCTCTGCAGAGACCCTGAACTGATACTGTCCACCATCCGTGAGATCAGAAACGGTAAAGGTCAGCTCGGTGACCTTATCACGGTTGCATCTCACCCAGCGACCCCTAGAGACATCACATCGTTCGATGACATACCCAGTGACAGGAGAGCCACCGTCGTCCTCCGGTGGGGTCCAGGATACAGTGATGGTAGTCTTGTTGACATTCTCACAGGTTGGTTGAGCGGGAGGTCCTGGCACATCTACATAGACAAGGCACAGAGAACACAAAGTAAGTAATTGTCACAAAATAGGCAGGGGTAAAAGAGTGACATATATTTCCATTTTTTTTTGTGCAAATAAATCATCTCCTTTTCT
Source organism: Hemicentrotus pulcherrimus (assembly GCA_003118195.1). Taxonomy (NCBI): domain Eukaryota; kingdom Metazoa; phylum Echinodermata; class Echinoidea; order Camarodonta; family Strongylocentrotidae; genus Hemicentrotus; species Hemicentrotus pulcherrimus. Next base: position 24,004 of record BEXV01000863.1, on the reverse strand, counting down.
ATTGATGTAATGATGAAGAGGCATTCGCATGGAACTTCCTAGGAACTATTACTAAATATAGAAGAACGATCTGAAATGAATATTCTCAACATACATTATTTGCTGATATCTTGAGATGTGCTGGACTATGTGGTTTAATGTTTTAAATGCCTTTTCACTATGTTGCGGTTACTAAATCTACTTATCTTTTATATGTAAACTTATACTGTGTTGTACGACACATACATGTATCTATATGTTTAGCACCCCGTGCATTAAACATAGACACCTTTAGTTAAACACAGAATTAACAGGGCACTTAAGTGATCATTTTAATTATTTGTCTTACCATATGGAGCCTTGGCCTTGGTAGGTGTCGACGGCTCACTTGGTTTACTTGTACCAGCCTTGTTGATGGCATATACCCTGAACTCGTAGCTGGTTCCTTCGATCAAGTCCTTGACACGGAAAGTCAGCTCAGTGACGGTTTCCTTGGTGATCTTCACCCATCTTGTCTTATCAGCTTCCTTCCTCTCGATGATGTAGCCAGTGATCTCGCTGCCTCCGTTGAAGTCGGGTGGTGTCCAGGTCAGGGTCATCTCTGTCTGGATGACATCTGATGTTTCTGGTCTGCCTGGAGCGTGAGGTACATCTGGTAAAATAAAAGGATATTTGTGTATTTGAGTAGGTTATGAGAATATATATTGTATATTTCACCATAGAAATGTCTTCCGCATACACAGTCTGATTTAGTGATTTAAAAAAACAAAAAAATCAATATACTTTGAAACCTGGGAAATTAATTTAGACTATCGTTGACTGTTTTTAATGTCCCATGTGTAGTGGTCCGCCTGCACATCCCCTATCAGTTATACAGGGAGGAGAGACCCGAGGGTTACAGTTATTCAGTTCGCTTTTCGCCCCAGACACAGTGACGCCAAATACTTAATAATAATAATGACACAAGTACCTTTTCCCTTTCTTGGAAAATCGTTCTATATCTTTGATACATTGAATTATCTCGTAATTCTTCACGTTCACTCCATCTGTTTATTTACAAGCTTGTAACAGAAAGGAGTTCCTACTTACCAAACTGGTATTTAGCAGTAACAGGTTCTGAGGTAGTAAATGGTTCGCTGGTACCCAACTCGTTCGTGGCACTGACGCGGAACAGATACTCGTTGCCTTCCACAAGCTTGGGAACCCTGCAGGTAAGTTCTGAGGTGGTTTCAACCTTGGTCCATGTATTCCTTTTCATGTCACGTTTCTCAATGATGTATTCAATGACTGGGCTACCGCCGTCGTCTTCTGGTGCGGTCCACACCAGCGTTACAGATTCAGGAGTGGTCTCAGTAATGGACAGGCTTGTTGGTGGCTGTGGTTTGTCTGTTAAGCATTTCAAAGAAGTAAGAAGCGATATATAATTTGAAGGTAAATGAATTATTCATCATGTTTCTATGATACTTGATGGGAATATATGTATAATGAAAGTCTTAAACATGGTATTGGTTTTGTTTTTCATTGCACTGCATGTTGCTTTAAATGCAACCCAATTAATATTCCACATGATGTCTTCTACTTAAGCATTTTTAGGTTTTAGATCGATGCTTCATTAAAACAAAATTTATTACAATAGTTCTGTTAAATTACAAAACATTACCAAAAGATTCAAATTCTTACCAAGGACAATGATGAAAATGATGGCAGTATCTGTTCCCAAGTCGTTGGCAGCGGTCAGTGTGTATGTTCCAAGATCTGACCTCTCTGTCTTGTCAATGGTCAGCCTGATGGAAGCCTTGGGTCCTTTTCCTGCCTCGATCTTGAATCTCTTCGTGGATTCAATTGGAGTGTCACCCTTTGACCATGTTGTGACTGCAGCAGGCGAACCGGTGACTGTTGCTTCAATAGCGATTTTTGTGCCGGCCTTGACGCTTATGTTGGTCAGTTTAGGATCCACGTTAATCTTCGGAGGAGCTATAGAATATAGTGTGATAATTATAATAACAAAAGCGTGAGTGAAATATGCAGTCGGAGGTCAATGGTAAGATTGGTACTTACATGGAAGTCAACATTTCCAAGTTAGAACTAGATATGTAGGACAGTAAACTAAATTTAAATAAACAATTAATCAATGATTGGTTTTATCTTTATTGCACAGACTTTGACTGTATGATGATAGTTTATACTCGGAGTCACATCGACGAGACACCCGACATACAATACCCGACATACAATAGAACTAAAAACTTACATCACCCCTAATTTTGTCTCGATTTTGTAGGTTGTCGGTCGGTTTGTGTCGGTTCGGCGGTGTGGCTGGGGCATACAGATGCATCATTGGTGACTTACCTGAAACATTGAGGTTGCAATCGCACTTTTGATCTCCAGCGTTGAAGCTGTATACTGCATCATCATCAAAGTCAACCTTCTTGATGATGAGTTTATGCTTCTTGCCATCCTTGACGATCTTGACGTTGTCACCTGGCTTGATCTTCTTGCCGTCTTTGAGCCAGAAGACATCTTCTGTGTCCTTGGTAAGTTCAACCTCGAAGGTGATCTCGTCGCCAGGGATGGCTGATTGCTCCTTCGGAAGAGGTGCTAGGAACTCAACTGGTTTCTCTGTAAGCGGCATTTTGAAAATAAGAATTATTCGTACAGTACGAATGGAAAGAGAATACGCGGGGACTATGAGCAGGTTTTGAGCTTCGCAACCTTTCAGGAGATGTCAACATGTGGACTTTTATCAAATCTAGGGAATAGTTAACATTTCCTATCTTACACCAAAAATTAGGCTTGCATATCTTTATCAGAGGCTCTTTAATACTTATTATTTTAATGGCCATTGCGATCGGCTATTGCACTCAATGATTGGTCGATTTTTGTTGACTGCCAAAAATCTATGCATTGAAAAGTAGGTGATATACATAATACATACGAAAGCGTTTGTTCTATCCACGCTTAATACTGTTCACTGCATACATTGTTAAATTTCATAAATTCGCTCTGCAAATGGGAAATAAAAGCAAAAAATAAAGAAATTGCATCAAACTCTTAGAGCTAGGGTTAAGCGAAGAGCGAATGTATAAATTAGGGAGCATCTATGAAAGCAAACTATACACACTTATATTCTTCAAAGCATACATTTCACCTTCGTATAAATCCTTTCTGCGACTCCTCTAAATGTATGGCAGCTGACAATGAATATAATTTTTTTGCACCTTGGCATCAAATGTTAGTATGATAGAGTAAATGCCATCTTTTAAAGCTCATTTTACAGTTGTTCTCCAATGGCTGAAACATGTTCTACTATCGAGTGTCTCTTGCTAAAAGTAAAATTGCAAAGAACAACGACGGAGTGCATGCAACCTAATGGTTAAACGTGCATGCAGTAAAAGGAAAGAAATCTGCTTTCTGAGGGAAAGGGGCATTGTATAGTTTTATTCTTATGTGGAGGAGTGAAACTAGCAGTCCGCTTTTTTAAGATAAATCAGCACCTTCAAAAGAAAAACTTTGTGATTTCTACGAAACGCAGAAGCAACTTCATCTAAGCTAAGCATTATTTCATGCAGCCAGCCAGCCAATCTTCAGTTCTGTGTACCTTCCACAATAAGCTCAGCTATAGTCTCGTGTACTCCGATTCGACAAGAAAACTCCCCTGCGTCCTCGACCGAGACATCCTTCACTATCAAGGAATGTCGCCGGCCTTTGCGCTTAATGTCAAACTTGGATTTGTCTTCGACAATCTCTTTGCCTTTGTGCAACCAAGCAACGTCGGCGGTCTCCACGTCAGTCTCGCATTCAAAGACTACTTCGTTAGAACCTTCTTCGATCTTCACGTCTTTGAGGGTGTGTGAAATGGTAGGTATGTGTTCTATTAAGGAGGAGGTGAAATGATGCAAAATGCAAAGTAGGTGTAATGGTTGGGAAGAGGAAGAAAATAAAATGTAAGGTATGGTGGATGCAAAAATGTATGGATAGTGCTCAACTTATAAATAAAGAAGTTTACAAGGAAAAAGTGTCGATATTTTAAGTTAGAAGATTTAATTCCAAACTCTGCCACGATCTGGATAGTTTCTCTTAAGTTAGATTTCTTGTTGTATACAACTTCAAAGGGAGTAAGGGTAAATAAACCTAATGATTAATTAGTTCAGTAATTATCAAACATAATCACCATTACACATGATACAACATCGTTCATGTCATGATGTTTTAAAATACAACATGAATCTGTCTCGATCATCAATGAAAGAAAAAAAATGTACGGCGATATCGGGCTAAACATTATTTAGCCAAATGTGTAAATGGAATAACACGTGCAATTTCCTAATGTGATCTTTAATATGTACAAAGTTTGTGCAAAAGAAATAATTTCAGAGCGGTCAAAGCGGAAAATTCAAACAAGTAGTACAGGTGTATAAGGTAGTATGACGTACCTGTAACAGTAAGGGAAGCAGATGACGTCCTGTCCTTTGTCTTGCAAGTGAATTCTGCAGTATCGGATACATTGGTTGATTTGAGCTTGAGGCCGCGTTTCTTTCCACTGACGACAAACTCATATTTCTCGTCATCTGGTTTAATCTCCTCTTCATTCTTCAGCCAGATGACATCTGCATTGTCATCGGAGATCTCACAAGTGAAGACAGCGGGCTCATCCTCTACAGCTTGGACGGATTGGATTTCAGATAGGAACTCGATGGGGGCAGCTAGATTTGAAGAAAAAAATTATGATAATATCCCGTATTCATAATGTGCTAAGACATGCGCTTTGTAAGAGTTTTTGGGGTAATGATAGTAACATGTAGTAGCTAACAGTCAGGGTACACAACTGGTTCGAAATTTTTAAAGAGGTTCCAAAACTATAGCTCTTGATAATGTTTAGCAATTAAAATACTCATAGATCCTTCGAATGTGTGGTGTTATATCCCTCATAGAAAGTATTATCCTCTTTTGGGGAATGTTCCAAGAGCACTGCACAGCACCATTTATTTTATGGCTGCGCCCCTCAGTGTTACAGTCAACTCGTCTCCATATATTGTAAACAGGATGCCTGGCTCGAATGCTCCCAGGGAGTGGAGAATATGCATACATTGTGTGCGGATAAGCCTGAATCCGATGACTGGGGTAATAATATAAACCTGTAAAGCGCTTTGAGAGGGCCTGCGGTCCTGAAATGCGCTATACAAGAACCAACTATTATAATTATTATATTTAACTAGTGTCTTTCAAGGCAGTGCATATTTTGATATATGACTTGACCATTTGTTGTAACTTACGCTCGACAGCAAGCACAGCCACAGTTGACTCGTCTCCCACCACGCAAGTGTAATCTCCCTCATCTTCTGGAATTGTTTCGAAGATAGTCAACCGGCGCTTCTTTCCCTTGGATTCCATGAGGTACTTTGGCATCTTGGTGATCTCTTTGCCGTTCTTCATCCACTTGACAGGAGCCTTCTCATTGTCCACCTCACACTCCAGGACCACAGTGGTGTCGAGAGCTGTTGTGGTATCCTCCAAAGGCTTGGTAATTGATGGTACTGTGTTCAAGCAAGTTAATAAATTACGTATTGATGTTTATCAAATAAAACTGCAACATACACTGTTATTTTGAAAGGGTAAGTGCCGCGATTCTCTTATTCACATCATTTGAAAAAATACATTACATCAATAAGACAACGGTCAGCATGAATCTGTCATCTTTGAAACTGGCTGAATTTGATTTTAATTAGCTTTGGAAAAAAGAGCCTTATGCATTACACTTATGATTAGAGCAATTTATGTCAATATATTATGCGCACTACGTTACTATGATACAACAAATTCCAAACCGATCCAATATTAATATACTGATAATTTCTTCACCTTTGACGTTGACATTGGCTACAGTCTGGTTGTCTCCAACCTTACATGTGAACTCGGCATTATCATCCTTGACAACATCATGGATGATGAGACGTCTCTTGCGTCCATCGCTGACCACCTCATACTTCTTACTGGTCAGCTCCTCAGGTGTTATGGGCTGACCATCCTTGAGCCAGGTGGCCTCGGCCTTCGGGTGGGAGACCTCGCACTCTAGCACGGCAGTCTCGGCAAATTCAGGAGCTGTGACTTCCGCCAGAGGCTTCATTATCTCAGAAGCTAAATAAAATGACGAATGGCGTTATATATGAACTAAGTTAGGAGCAGGTCATCATTGAATGTGTTGCGGGCCTTCAAATGATTAGGGACACTACCGATCTTTTTATCACTGGTCGACTGAATTTACCAAGAAACAAAAGTTGGTGCATTGATATGCTCTGTCCTCACATGACCATCCTCTGTAGGAAATTACATAATTCTGTACGTTGCAAAGTGATCTATCGTCGCAATAACCCCACTTTGGTAAGTAACATCATTTAGTGAAACAATATTTATCACCCTTCATGGCTTTGAAAACAACCAAAATGACTTACTACATGTACACAGCAACATGAATGGGAAATGAATGAGATATATTACCATGTCGATTGATATAAACAATTACATGTAAGTCGTATCTTCATATGAATAAGTTACTATCCAAATGATAACAGTCACTTGTAGGAGAGCATTTTTACTTTTGTGATATAAAAATCGGTATTTTGAAGTTACCTTTGACGTCGAGTGTAGCTGAGGACTCTTTGTCACCCACCACACAGCGGAAGTTCCCTGTATCTTCTGGTCGGACATCATGTAGGACCAACTTCCTCTTCTTCCCATCATCAATGACCTCCACCTTTGGCCCAACGGTGATAAGGATGTCATCCTTATACCACTGGCAAGGAACAAGCTCGTTGGAAAGCTCACATTCGAGGACAATTGTCTCATCGTACTCGGCGGCGGATGTGTTATTGAGTGGTTTGACAAATTCGGCAGCTGTGGTATGTAGTTGGCACATTGGAAGCGGGTCAATTTTTGGTTAGAGATTTTGGTTAGTGAAAGAAAGACATGAATATCTTATGTTTGTCTTGATACCAAGAGAAGTTTACTTTGATAAGCATGGACATTAGCTTCCCCATTGCTTCCTAGATCTACCCATCTTGGTTCAAACGGTTGAATTGATTGCATGAACTCTATACACATTGCACTAACTTGAATAGTAGGAATAATGGCATGAATTCTAAATGTCAACACTGCAAAGCACGAATAGTAAGAATAATTGCATGATCGATAATATCACACTGATTTAGATAGAAGGAAATATTGAATGAACTATATTGGTAAACATGGCACTACATGAATAGTAGGAACAACCATACAGAAAAAAAACTCAACAGATTACATATTCAGGGTTTGGTTACAATGAGGGGATGTGATATATATATATATATTTGAAAGCTACCAACATGAAAAATTCTAAATTATTCGATATGGAAGCTAATATTTGATACAATAACACTTTTAATTATCCACCCATCGATGAATTTTGGATGGAGCCATGATCCTGCGACTGAGATTAAAATCGCTTCATTGCTCGATTAACTCAATCAAAATGATAATAAAAGCATTGTATACACATATTCCTATGTTGGGCTGACTGCTTATTGTTATTGATGAATGCGTTTTAATACAATGGAATACTACATGTACTTAAACGATAAGGTGTCATCTCAAATTACCCCTGTCAAAATGAAGAGTTTGGTATAGAATTTCTAAAACAATGAATTTAATTCAAAACATGCATTCATGCACGGATACACAAACACAAATAATTCGTAATTATCACGAGTATAAAGTGGGATTTCACGAGACAATTACCTACACGTAGAAGATAGGGCAATAATGTAACGTTAAAGTCTATATGAGTACATCAGTTGTTCCAAAAAAAAAAAAAAATCGTTTCAGTGTTTGGAGTATTTACTTAAATAAATTGAGCTTACTTTAAATGATGGATTGAGTAAATTGAAAGGTTTAACAAAGTTACGTTAAAGGCTGAAATGGGGGGGGGGGGTATATCTTATATAAAAGTTTTTAAAAGGCAATAAAACTATGGTATTGCAACGGTTTAGCTACATGAAAACAACTCAATATCTCTAATTATCCCTGTGTAAATGGAGAGACCTGCTCGGATTCCGGAACAGATATAAATAAATTGTGCATTCTTGCAAGGATAACAAACGTAAATATCATTCAATTATTAAAAGCAATGTATCCTGTAATCTATATAATGACAGCGGCCCATTTTTTCAAGGTCCAGTTACGTGATAAAGTCCAGATTATAAACGATGGAGAAATTATGATTATGTGTGTTTGTGGTTAAACCTTTAGTCGTTATATGGTAGGAAACCCAAGTGTTGATTTATTTTCCATCATACACTTTTGAAACGTTATTTATCCCTTTTAACAGCCATATAAAAAGGGAAAAAGAAAATTATTTTCAGAGAGCGCAGCTAAAATGAAGGGACAATTATTATTATTTATATTTAAAATGCCGTAAGATAATTTTGGTTATTCAATAAGTGGTTGTATTACAGCATGTTGTTATGTAGATCTTTTAGTATGGGGATTTTTCTATTTTTTTGAAGGTCAAGCAGCATGCATAACTTTTAGAAATCGATTCTGGAAATATTTGTACATTAATTTTTAACAAGGTCTTTCTGACGAGCCAACAAAGGCATTAGCGGGAAAAAGGGATGTTAGTCGTGTACACACGAAGGGTTCATACAAAAAAAAAAAAAAATAAAAAAAAAATCATATTTTGAATTTTATATCGCATTGCTTCCTGTCTTGTCATGCAAAGCTCTGTAGTTCCAGGAAGCAATGAGTAAATTGACTGCATCTGTGCAGCTGGTCATTTGCACGTGCTTTTGCGTGACAATATTATTCCATGCACAGCGCATCTTTAAAATAATAAACAACGAACAAATAAAGGGCCCACATATTAGAGACACTGTGGAATGCAATGGAGGTGTGCCAGCAGCTGTGAGTTAGAGGACACTACAAAAGTAGGGTTGATATCCACCTTGGACTTTGAGATCAGCCGTTTGTGTCTTGTCGCCGATCTTGACGGTGTACTGGCCGCTGTCTTCAGGAGAGGTGTCCTGGATGACCAGAGAGAGTCGGCGACCGTCACGTTTCACTTGGAACTTGTCATCAGGGGTGATTTTCTGACCATCCTTCATCCAAATGATGTCTTCATCTTTGACGTCACTAGACACGTCACACTCAAACTTGGCTGCTATTTTCTCTGGCACCTTGGCATCAGCCAAAGGAGTCAAATCTGTTTCGGAAGGAAAAAAAAAATAATTTGGGGAGTGTCATTCTTCATGTCACTGAGAAGCTAACGAAAAAAAATTATAACATCAACATCAAAGAATGAAGCTTTTTTTCCTGAAACATGTTTTGACAGTCGTAATAATAACCTGATACATTTTAAATGTTGATGTCCCTTACTATTAATTTGTCAATGGATTAATAACATGTATTTTACAATTAAGTTCATACAGCATGCACACATTGAAAAAATCCGATGAATATAATTATGATATCAATCAAAAATATATTGTATTAATTTGAAGTGACTAAAACATCAATTATGCTTTATTTCTAATTAATTTAACTTTGATATAAATATCCAATGTACAAATAACAAGCCATATAAATACTCACATGTCATCAAGTTGAAATGAATTTACAAACAAGTGTGGCAATGGAGACAAAACATAATTTTGACGTATCATTGCAAATCGCGATTCGGTTACTAGAAATGAATTGTCATGTCATGTTCTGATAATGAGGGGTTAAGGGGAAACGCCTAAAACACGGCCCATATTCTACTAATTCACTTAAACGTCACCCTGGCTAACGTTTAATAAAGGACAACTAAGACCTCAGAATATCTTCATTTTGTTAAACCAAATTTTTGATAAAAGCCGAAGCCCAGCGTCGGGTTTAAATTTTTTAGTAGAATACGGGCCTAAGAGTGCAATGACCTTAAAGTGAAATTACATACAAAATATCCAGGAATGATAGAATGAAATTAATTTGTTCCAATGGCATGAAAAATGTTATCAAGTTGTGAAGAAACATCTAAAAAATACACATAATTCACATTATATGACAGGTGTATTAGTCGATATGACTTGAATGTATTATTTGATCGATTTAGAACAATGAAGGGTACAAATGGTCTGACATGTACATTCAGAGCAAATCCATCAATTAATTCATTCTTTTTAACGGGATAATCATGTACATTAAGTCATCTTCGTTAACAATATTATGGACATCAAAATAAAATGAGTTAGAAAAAGAAATGAAAGTGTATACATGTAGTTAATTAAGTCCAATGTATTAAAGGCATTATCATATGAAAATAACATACAGAATCTTGAAAAACACGGTATGGCATGTGACTTCAAGAAATCGAATAGATGAATTGAATGTACATTTAATTAGCATTTACCGGGTAAAAAATACAAGGGAATAATAAGAAACAACTGAAAAAAATTGACATTGAAGTGAAACTGAATTGTTGAGTGCATTGAAAGACCATGGGCTAAACAACACGATAGATGGAATGAAAATAAAAACGGTGCATCGTCTGTGAAATGACAATAGTATGATAATACCAATTAATTCAGTGAAAATCAATCAATCAATCACAAAAATAAGGGGCCATATTTTGATCACGATTAACAAACACATAATCGACGATACCTTGTCCTTCAGCACTTAATGTTTCCAAATTAGCCATTTGTTGTGTTGTCTGAAGATCTATCTCGGCACTTGCTTGAACTTTCGGCTCAGCGATCGGCACGACATATTCTTCTTTGACCTCTTCAGGTTTAGTCTGTATTGGTTCCCGCTCCTCCTCCTGAGGTTTGGCCAAGAGCACCTCTTCCTTGGTCTCTGTGACACTACTAGCTTCTTCTGCAGGTGTTAATGTGGTATCCTCTGACAACTTGGAAGCGAGGTCCAACAAGGATCGGAACATCTCAGCCTCTGCCATTCGCTCTGGTGAGCGAAAAATCATTTTTGGTAAAAGTTTTACCGTGAGATACATCTCACGAAGACATCTTTTAAATTCCAGGCGATGATGAAAGGTCCAAAGGTGAAAGTTCATGATGATCGTGTGACAGAGGTGAATAAAAGTGAGTGCCGCAGATGAAAGAAGTGCGAGACACACACAGAGTGCAATGGAGGAAGCGAGAAGCTACTCACCTTATTTTGAAGTTAACTCAAATTTGATGAATGACGTGGACGGGGTTGTTGAAGTGCGAGGGATGGGCGAAGGTTGGATGACTATATACAGTTTACCGTAATCATGATCTTACATTAGGGTCAGTTAAAAGGAATGTACACTTTGGGATATGGGTAATAATTAATATTATGTAATGTATCACAAAATAGACAAGAATTACGACAATTTCTGTTTGAACCCATCTCTTTGGAAAGAAAATAGAAAGCAACTACAAAATTACCATTCGAACAGTAACATACAGATTAAAATTTTTATCAGACAATCTGCTGTATCAGGTCTGGTCTGAAGCCAAATCGCCCATTGGAAATTCCTTTAAAACACATTTTCGCCCGGCATCTCTTTAGTAATAATTGAATTATATAAAAATTCAAAAATATTTAAAAAAAATTATCTAAAAACTCTACTCGGTTACAAAGAAACAGATCAGACACAAGGTATCAACAAGTTTTATGACGGTCACATCGGTTATACAGGATTGATACGAAACTCTGACTGGTACACTCGTTGTAGGCATAAAAAGGGATGACGAAGAAATGAATATGAACACGGTACTGGTACAAAAATATCAAATATTTATTTTGACAGTATACAAATACAATGAATGGAATGAGAAAATTAATCGAATAGCCAATGACTGTGCAAAATGTAGTTGGGTGTTGATATGGAAGGTAAATGTACATCAATTAAAGTAAGCGGATAATCATTATGAGGAATGAAAGAGAACGTCATTTGAATTCGAACTGAACATATGAAAAAAGAATTATAAAATACATTATCAAAATTAATACATATAATATAAAGCCATTTAGATTTATTTTATTATAATGATTCTTTTCACAACGTAGATCAAGGACATATACATGAATATAAATCTTGAAATAATGAACCAGCAACCTACATAATATTTGAAGCATTTTTGGTTAGGAACACTCGTAATGTTACTGATCATGGAACAACGATATTCACATAAATCAATATGAATATAACTAATTAGAAAATGTATAAATGTATTATAAGTATGTACAGTAATTAAAACTTATTCAATACAATAAGAACCATGTAAAGTATACTATATCATGCATTTATAGACTTAAATCACACAAAGTTATATCAATTGTACATTTATTTTATAAGCTGTTAAGATCTTATTGATTGTTTTAAGCAACGAAATAGATCTGTAATCCCAGTTCCTGAATGTTCAGCTGCATGCAATTAATAAGTTATCAAAGAACAAAGAAGAGACATGGATCTTACCTGTCTCTTCTGGCTTGCCTCGTCCCATGACTTTAGGAGATTCAGCCATCTCAAATGCTGCAAGCTCCAGGGACTCGAGCTGTTCAGGAATCTCTGGTTCCTCCATGAGAGTTTCCAGATCCTATTAAAAAGGTACAATGATCAACACATTCAAGATTTAAGACCCTCTTTCTGAACATGCCATTGCATTGTTATAAATTATAACTAAAATTAACGCCAATTCCTGATCGATAGGAAGTAAGTACATCCAGATCAAGAAAAATGTTAACATGTTGCTTAAAGAATGATAAAGTAGCTTAAAATAACGTCCGATCTCTTATTCAAAGCTAAGTGAAAATCATCTGTACACTAATAGCCTCCTTGCTACTTCAATTTCGCCACCGTAGCAATCTGACACAAGAAAAAATTCAAATAGGATATCCCCCTAAGATATCTAGCGATTTAACCCTGTTTCATGTCTTGGGATGCAAACGAACTGCAGAAACTCTGACATTAAATGTGATATATTATTTTGTTTGTTTTTAAAATTTAATATCAAACCTCAGGTTCGACAGCCCTTTTCTTCATAGCTTGGAGTTGCTTGAGGATCGCTCTGAAGTCAAATATGCCATGTTGCCTGAGTACGGTCTCGTAGTCTTTAGGCTTTACATCCTTGAGGATTAACTCAATGTCTATCTCTTCGTCTTCGAAGATCTCCTGCTGTGATGCACGCCTGAAGATTTATAAAAAAAAAACAGGACATGGCTCAAAGGAGAAAATTTAAAAGTGGTCAGGGGAAAAGTCCTCTATACAGGGGCTAATATTAATAAAAACGTTACTTAAACAACAAGTTACACATGCTGTAGGACGTAGTAAGGTTTTATCAATATGAGTCTAGAACTGTTAGAGTGTATTTAGTAAGCCATTGGCCAATTTAACACATACACCGTCCGTATTTCACATGGATGTTGATTTCATAAAAGATCACTGACGGATAAAAAGATAAACACAATTAGACATGTAAAAATGTATACATCTATACATACCTAAAAACACATTTCATGAACCTGAATGACCAAGACTTTGTCAGATGTCGGTTAGTTTCGAGTTGGTCTGGGGGTATGACCGGGGTATGAAAATAGCATCAACAAAAACAGTATGTGTTCTTACGCTTTGAGGGACATCTTTCTCTTCATGAGCTCCTCGGGAGGGCGTGGGGTCACCATCATGGAAACTGCCTGCTTGACTTCTCCAGACTCGTTCTTGGCGATCACTAGGTACTTGCCGGCATCCTTGGGTGTGACCTCATGGAAGATGACCTTGTGTTCTTGGGTGGCCTCATCAAATTGGAAGGTGACGTCGGAGTTCTCCGGCGTGATTTCCTTCCAGTCCTTGGTGAACTTGATCTCGGGTACAGGGTAGCCGGCGACGACGTAGCGGAATATGGCGGACATACCTTGGAGAAAAAGAATGAACAGAATTTGTGATTTGAGTCTCGATCAGATCGTTGTTATTGTTATAGAGCCACAATACTCACGTTTCACTTGAGGGTAACGGGTGAATGAGAGAAAAACATTTTGGAGCGTGTATTAGCAACTTATAATGAAAAATGCAAAATACTGAAATATTAAAATATTTAACATACATAACCTACAGGGTCGATTCCCTAGAACACATAAAAATCAGTCGAATACCACATACGCAATATGTTTCAATACCATAAGTAGTCCATCACTGTTATAATGAAAGGGTCAGTATAATTTGTCAGCTGATTTAATTTTTTTGATTGGAGTATTTTTTCTGCTCTCAAATAATCAGTTCTGTATTCTTGCATTTTGGGGAAGGAAAATGCTAAGCATCTCACCTTCTTGTGTGTCTACAGCTTTTGGTTTTGTGGTGAAGACGGGCGGTTTCAACGCCTGGACGCTAAGCGTGAAGGGCATTTCCATGTTGTCCACCAGGACGGAATATTTTCCGGCATCGGAAGGTGACAGATCCTCGATCACAAGGGTTGATGTCAACCCCTCGTTTATGATCTTGTGGCGTTTGTCCTTTCTCACGACCTGTCCACCCTTCTTCCACTTGACGTCCGCCTTGGCTGCATCACCGGTGAGTTCACATACGAACTCGACACTCTGCCTCTCACGAGAGTCCTCGTCTTCATGAGCCTTGGTGATCTTTATGGTTTCTATGTAGCAATTAATGGACAAAGATTAATACTAGAGTCTGTCTTAGAGAAAGGAAAAATTGAATCTCAAAGAATCTAATAGAAAACGATTGTGAGCATAAAAATCTAATGATAATTTACAATCATATTTTACTCGGCTGAATTTCACAGGCCTAAATATATCACAATGTCATGAATGTTAAGAATACACTGCTAAAGCGATCACAAAAATAAATTGATATCTGATTTAAAATTTGTTATACTTTTTACAAATAAAACTTCAATACATTTTTATTTTTTAGGCATGTACCTAGTTTCAATAACAATTATATCATTCTGTTATCATCAATACAAAATTATTGATTTTATGAGAATATAAATGCTGGTAATAATGTAATGATTATTCCTATTTGGTTTAAACTAGGAACTTATGAGGAGGATAAATGTAATTATGAACACGTAGACGTTGAAATGCATAAGACTAGTTTACTATGTAATTATGAACACGAAGATGTTGAAATGCATAAGACCAGTTTACTAACATATTCAAATTGTATGCATAATTTTTAAACAAAAAATTTACGACCTGAAAGATTGCGCGAGGCTTGCCAAACATATCAACAAGTAATGAATGCAAATCGGATTCCAAGTATGCTAGTTCATTCATTAATAACAGGTTAATGAAATAACTCGTCACTAGGTCCATAGGGACGAAACATCCGTACATTTGAATATGTTGGTAAAACGGTATATTTCTAA
>BEXV01000862.1:68131-110018 GCA_003118195.1 Hemicentrotus pulcherrimus | reverse complement strand
AAATAAATAAGAATTCATGTGAAAAGGAATGAGCCAATTCAAGGTTGCAGTTTGAGCATGAGCAGATAAAGGTCATTGGAGACCGGAATACACGGAGACAAAATATACTGGATACTCATGAAAGTTATGTAATTATTATTCATTTATGCACAAGCAGTGCACTCCATGATGCACAGGTGGAAGTATTCTTTTAAAAGGGAAAACAAGGGCTATTTATGTAGCACCTCCATCGCTGTAGAAGTGATTATTTCAAAATCATGTTTGGAAGATCTGTGGATATTCGGGGTCATTTGGGACATTTGCTAACCGTGAAATGCAGCTATTTAAAAAGGGCAAATAACAAAAATTAATTACGTGACCATCAATTTTCCTATCCTGACCACTTCGGCGTAACAACAAAAACCTGCGGATCACAGTGTTCCTGTGGGTGGGAATGGGGAGGGAGAGGGGTCACGATTTTTTTCCTTTTTAATATTCTAATTATCACCATGAAGTATCAAAACATTTGATAAACTTTTACCACCACTATGGTTCTGCTTTCCCCTGGTTTTCAGTCTCAGAAGTACGCTTGGCTCTTCTTCATCTTTGACTATACCGTCTTGAGTATCTTCGTGTGTGAGTTGATTCTCAAGTGGTATAATGGGTTCACAATCTACTGGAAGATTGGTTGGAACATTCTCGACTTCTTCATCATCGTCATCCTCCTCCTCGGACCAAGTGAGTACAAATAATAATCTGGGGACAACTTGACTCGGATCTAATGTTCACTTTGTTTTCCATTTAAATTGAGAAGTAGTAAAATATTATTGTACATCTTAACTCGAAATGCCATACTTTATACTACTGTCTCTTTTCTTTTCTGTTTCCTTGTCCTTCATCTCCTTTTTTAAAGAATCCATTTATTCCTTCTTGTTTGTATTTTGGCCTCCCTCTTTCATCTCCCTTTCTTGTATTTATTTATTTTTACTCTTCCTTCTTCGACATTCTTCTTCTTCATCATCATCATCATGAAGAAGAAGAAGAAGAAGAAACATGTTGAAGAAAAAGAAGAATGTTGAATAAGGAAAAGTTCATCATCATCATTAGCAGCATCATCTTTTTTTATCGTTCTTCTTGTTATATCCCCTTCATTAAACAAAATATATCTCCGTTTTATTCAATCAGCACTCAAGTTCTTAGGAAGCAGTCGTATTTTGAGAATCCTGAGGGTGCTCAGGGCCTTCAGAAGTTTGCGAAGGTATACAACAATTCCATTCGGCCATGATTAAATCTTAACTTTATGGTTCCACCGCATCCACGAGAATAATGTCGATAAATTTCTTCAACATGATAATTAGTCAGTGACAATAATTGCCTGTTCCCTTTTGGCACATCTATATCATGTGCTTGTTTGTAGTAGTTTGTACGTACAGTATGAAGTTTTCTTGTTTCTTCAGAATTTTAATTAATGAAATGTATTTCAAGACTGTTTAGAGTAAAGCAAGCTAATCATGGCATGATGATAATGTAATTATTTTAAAATAATAAGTAAGTAGTTGTGAGTAAGTGTTGTTTTGATAAACATCCCGCTCAAACTATGTAGTCCGTCTTTTGCAGTGTGAGTGCTTTAGCCGGTCTTTCTGTTGTGGTGCAGACTATTTTCCAATCTATCCCAGGTAAGTAGCGATCGAACTGTGTTTTGGAAAAGAAAAGAGAGTCTCATGAGATGAAATGAACATCTACAAATCCTTTTAAATGAAATGCTCATCTCGAGTTTGATTTGTAAATTTTGATGAGATGGAAGAAGTTTCTTCTCCATCTTAAACAAATTGGCTAAATCTTAATACAATGTTAATTTTTAATTTCAATTTAATAAAAATTTCACTGATTCTGGGTCGCATCTTTATAATTCAGTTTTTATGTTACGTTATTTATTGAAAAAAGTGTATACAACGTTTTGATATTATATTTAGATACATCGACAAGCGGAATCATTCATTGTCATGTTTATACAATTCAATTTGGAATTACCGATTGAATATTACATTAATACCTGAAGCCCAATATCATTATTTTCTTACATTGATAGACATGTCGAACATCGCCCTTCTCCTCGTCATCCTCATGCTAGTTCTGAGTGTTGTAGGGGTGTTTCTGTTCGGTGAGGATTTTCCAACTCTCTTCGGCAATCTTCAGTCGGGTAAATAAGGACACGGTTCATAAACTATATCCTCAGCGTATTAATAATTATCACCCTCAATTATTCATTCATACCACAAAGATGGAGCTAATTATGGACTTGTGATCGACCTATTTTCCTTAGCTTTTCGTAGACTAACTTACAATGTTTACATTGTTTCCTTTGACAGCTATGTTTTCTCTCTTCATCTGCGTAACTCAAGATGGTTGGATGGGGATATTTGAAAGGTTTAAGGTAGGAATATCTTTCATTTTTCTTACAAGAACATGCGGAGCTGATGAAGAATTGTATTCTTAAAGAGCGTTATAGAATATCATTTGTTCCTATAATGAGTGCTATATAGCATGAATTACTTTGAAATTACTCCAACTCCAACTTCAATAATTTTTCACCAACACGATTGACCTGTTAAACTTCATGTGGTATTTTTCAATTTCTTCCCAATGATAAAATAAGTTGTCGGCCTCTATCTTCAGTGTACGGCGTTAACATACATATATTGTTAAATTTCATTACAATTAAATCTTTGATATTTGGCTGATGATGTTTATCTTGTCACAAATACATTGTATATGCATTCCAGAACTCGCCTCACTACATGATAGGAGCTGTCTACTTCATCCTGGCCATCACCATCGGATCATTCGTCTTCGCCAACCTTGTCGTCGCAGTGGTCGTCACAAACCTGGTAAATAAAAACAATCATGGTTAGATAGAAAAATAAATTTGGCCTCACCATAACGGTATCTATGAGATTGGAAAACAAGAACCAGAAGAAGCAAGTGACGTACGATGTTAAAGTGTTGTTCTAAAGATTCTTTTTATTGCTTCCATTTTCAAGTTTACATATTATGACAAGATCAGATAACAAGACATAAACAATCATAATCATTATATAATTATGTGAATTTGAATGAAAGTTTATTCATCTTAAAAAAAATAAGAAAGAAAGTTTGTTTTCGAGATCGATACCAATAATAATGATACAAAAATATGATTCATTTTACTTTCATTAGGCGTAACTTACCTTTTGAGAAGTGAAGGTCTGATCAGGAGGGGAAATAGTATCAGGTTCTGTAACGTGATCTGACTTGTGCAATTTCCCGACCTACTGTATTTTCGCAGTCAAGATGTAAAAGGTATAATTTCAGAACTAACCTGACAACTGAACTATATTGTATGCCATCGCTCTTGTCGCATTACAGGACAAAGCAGTCAAGGAGGTGAAACATGAGAACAAGATGAGAGAAGATGTTTTGAGCACCAAGACCATTAATACAGAAGATGAAACGGGTGAGTAGATAAGTCTTATGGAATATTAATTTTAGTATTCCATCTACAATATTTATGCACATTTTCATTGGAAGAGTATAGACTGCAAAAATGTCACACTTAGTGACTTTCCCTAAGTACTGCAGTGCGTGATCTTGATAATTCAGAGAAAATGCATAAACAGATCTGAATGTTTTTAATCTTAATTGCATTGGATCAAAATATTGCTTGAGAGATTCTTTCTTGATATAAGATAATTATAATACAAGCACAAAGGTAACTGTAACTGTGTGGAATGCACTTTCGAAGATTACCCTTGACGCTACTTCACTGGAGGGCTTCAATGGAGCGCTTCCACCCAGCATCTAGACCAAGAACTAGATATTTTATTCCTCAGCACTAAATCCTGACTTATGGATCCTGCTGAGTATCGTCGTAGAAGTAGAAGTAGATATTTTATTCCTCAGCACTAAATCCTGACTTATGGATCCTGCTGAGTATCGTCGTAGAAGTAGAAGTATCTTCTGTAGCTATATTACCGTCGTGGCTGATTATGTTTTTAGATTTTCTTTTATTTCCTCTGATTCCAACTAGACATTGGCAAAGAGGTTCCAATCACATCTATTGGCGATGTCCTAGATAAGACAGACATGACCACGCAGAAACCACTCCACTTTGGGGTAAGAAAGGCAATAATGTGTACTCTATCTGAAATTATCTTTGGCCACCGCTGCCGCATTATATGACCCGACTGCGATTATAATTTTTGAAAGAAGTTGCAATGAAATTAGACGAGGCATGTTTTAAACTGTAAAGTATTCCTTATATTTCCTCTTGAATATCAATGTATTAATTTGAATCTTAATTAACGTTTTCGTAGATCGTAGATAGGTGCGAGGAAAATGATGGGAAGAGAGAGAGAGAGCGAGAGATGAGATATATAGAAATGCATTTCATGTGAGCTTTATATGTTTCATCAATCTTCGCATATCTCCTGCAGGATTTCAAGTATCTGACGACAGAAAAGTTTCAGAACTATATCGTCCTCATCTCGGCTCTTGAAGACAATCTTGCTGAATACAAGACGATCAGAGACGACCTCGAGAAGGTTCGTACAAACACAAACAAATATATAGACAAACAAATAGTGAGAATATAAAATAACAAAACATCTTACGACAGATAGTTTCAAAACTACATCGTCCTCATCTCGGCTCATGAAAAAAACTCAAGATCAGAGACGATCTACATTTATGCATGTGGACGGTGCAACTCCAAAGGAGTGGAGATGGTGCACAATTTTGAATTATGCGCGGGCTTGAAATCTAGTGAGAACGAGTAATAATAAAAACATTGTACAACAGGAATAGGCCTATATTAATATCATATTATGAGTGACACAAAATGGTCGAATTCACGGAGGTTTGTTGATTGGTTTGTCAGATATTTCGACTGCTCTGGGAACTGAATGAATTTAAAGAAGAGGATGATCTAGAATCGAAACCTTCCATGCCTCGAGCCTCGGCAACAGCCCCGGATGCAGTGAACTTCAAAAATATCGGGGTGAGTAGAAGAAAAGAAATCACACCTAGTGGTAAATGAATAGCCCCCAAGGTCTCTTTCAGATAATCATGACGCTGTAAAAATGGTAAAACAGTGGCGTTTTTTTTTTTTTTTTTGTTAATGGTGGCGTCAATTTCGATAGTATCTCACAACAATTAAAGCTCAGTAAAAGCACGCATGACCTGTGCAGTGTGCGTTTGTTTACAGGTTTGTTTGTTTGTTTGTTCTTGTTTTATGTGGTGGTTTACCACCTCATATGATATGTAAGCAAGCCTGAAGAGAATACCAGATGATGTAGTGCTTTCTTTGTGTGGATCTTTGTGTGGATCCAGGGGGTGGGGGAGGGGGGGGGGAGGGTTCTGCAATGTTATTAACTACATCTTATTTTGACATATACAACTAGATCAATGATTTGATATTTGTTTTGTCTTATGCGCGTTGCACGTGAGGCGTCATTTAATATTTTGCTGTTTCAAGTTTACCTGCGTTATAAGCAAGCTTGCAAAGGCAATTTTTGCATGTGTCATGCAGTCCTTTATTTTAATATTTGCACACACCACTTTTTCGATTTCTGTATTCTCTCTCTCTCTCCCCCTCAAAGAGCGTGTCAAACGATGCATCAAAAAGCGCGTCAAAATAATGGTACGTCAAAGGCCATACTAGTCGCTGATGACGCAGTCCTACGTCAGCAAATGTCGCCTTGTGTGCAAAGGGCTCAGGATTCAGGAATACGTATAAAATAATTCTTTGAACACGTATCTGCATGAATTTGACATATTGATATTCTCCTCAACTGTTTTTGTTGGCTATTGTTGATCTGAGTCCCCATGCATCCAAAATTTCTGTGGTAAAAATCTGGCATTGTCGGCAAACTTGAATTAAACAAAGAAATAAAATGTATTTCCTTTTGCTAGTTCAAGAATAGTTGTCGCAAGATTTGCTGAAACACCATGCACATCCCCTTTAAGAATGGTCTTATTGCACCCTCTTTATATGAGGTGTCCTTGCTTAAAGGTTCTAATTTAAAAACCTTTCGTATCATTTTCAATCCTTGAAATCCAGAAAAAAGGAGACATCCTGTCCAACCTGCTGGAGCTTGAACAGCACAAGCTGATCTCCACCCGTCGAGGAAGCCTCTCGGGTCTCATCAAGGACGCGGCCCGCCTGGTCCCACCCAGTAAGATTGCCGGACAGCCCTCCTTCTCCAACTCCCGACTATTGCCCAGGGATGCCAGCAAGCCCGTCACCAAGAGCAAGACAGACCTAGGACACCTAGGATCTGGAACATCCTTGAAGATTAATCTTGACAGAGTTGATGGTGTTAGGAAGGGAACGTCGCGGTCTCGGGATCGGCTGGTGCCCGGTGATGCGGTGAGTGGTGGCAGCGATGGGATATGGGAATCTAGCGACCCTCAAACTCTATCACCAAAGCCCGCCCCCCCCCCCCACAGGGATCGGAATGACCGCATGCGTGTTGCCAAAATGTCTGGTAAAGGGGTACTATCCGTGCGACAAAGTCCGGCACGAGAATTGCAAAAAAAAAGGGGTGTATTTGACTTTTCACCCGGAGATTTCTTTATAAAGGGGGTGTTTTTCTTTTTTTTCTCTCATCACTTTGGACTACTGAGAAATAATTCCAAATTTGGGGGGGGGGGAACATTTAGCATTCTTCCTGATTTAGGGGGTCTCCAAGGCAGGAAAAGCCCGCGAAAAGCCTGTGAAAGGGGGGTTCGGAAATGTTGGCAGTCCTCAGATAGGGGGTGCTTTCAAAAAGAGGGTACGAGCATATGCGTAACCTAAATTACACTGAGTGGGGGTGGGGGGGGGGCACCAAAGGGGGTTCGGATGAGGAGGAGTTGAACTGTGTGATGCATCTTGCGCTTCTTGATTACCAAATGTTGGATTGGATATCAGATATCAATATCACAACATGGATTTAATAATAAGCTCTTTAGTTCTGAACAAAATAAAAGAGCCATTCAAAGTTTTCACTGCACCTCGATCAGTTGATTAGTATCACATATAACTTGCAAATGACATTTGGCAGCATTTCCTGCAGGGTTGTTGTTGTTGGAAGGGGTGAGGGTGTGATCTGAGTTATTTGGGGAAAATATTGAAAATTTAGCAGTATTTTCCCCTTTGGCTGTTGAAAATTCTATTGAAAATATGATTTAAATTCTCCCTCCCCATTCAAAATGCCCCAATTCTCTCTATTTACATGAATAAGTATTTTCCTGTCTTGTAGGTGAATGAGAAACCTACAACATCATCAAATTCAAGCAGAAGCACTGCAAGCCAGAGAGAGAAGAGTTCTACAAAGACCACTTCTTCACCTCCAGAGAATCTGGGTGCAGCTTCGGATGACTCTGAGGATGAGGAGGAAGAGATTGGCAAGGCTGCAGTGGAAAAGAATTAGGGATGCAGAAGTTACATGGATCTTGTCGAGTGTACTTTGACTGGAAATTAAGCAAAATAGAATGTAAGAGGGAAAGAGAGGAAAGAGGGAGACAGAGACTTATAGAGAAACAGACAACAAAGACTGAGGAGATCATACAAGATTGGAAAGAATCAAATCACAGAGTTTCGATGTAACAGAAGTATCAGGGTCCTGTTTCACAAAACTTGTCATCAATAATAACAAGTTACCGTAACTGTTATAAGCTACTGAAATTGTGGCATTTGATTGGCCAAGAGCAAATTTGTCATAGAAAAATAGCACTTTTTATTGATAAAAAGTTTTATGAAACAGGGCCCAGGAGGGCTGGATGGAATTTTTTTTTTAAAGTGACATAGTGGTCTAAAATTTGTGTTATATCTGTTTGACAGAAAAGTTTATTTGCCTATGTCAGAGCCTCTAGATAATATGCCAGAACTACATGTATTTCCAACCAAAGACAGATATATTTTGTTGTTGATTTCTGTGTCTGTGTTGACCACATTTTAATTACTTGTAGATAGAGACACAGGGGAAGAGAGATATAGAGAAAGGGAGAGAGAGAGAGAGGGGGGAGAGAAAGAGAGGGGGAGAGAGAGAGAGAGAAGAGAGAGAGAGAGAGAGAGAGGATGTACTTCATTGGTATTCATAGAAAAAAGATATGAATAATTTTAGAAAATGATTGTTCATGTATATACAACTCACATAAACTTTAATTGAATATGTTTTCATGGTATATGCTAATGTACAACATGTATTTACTTCTACATCCAATGAAAAGAATACTTTGAACATCTTACAGAACCTCCTTTTTGTACCAGTGAAGTGTTATTTAGATAAAAGAAAGATTTTATTGATGTTTCTAGTTGACATTACATGTAATAAAACATTGATCAGTTTCGTATACCATTGTTTGACTCAAACGTGTATTTTTGTTGACTTGTCTGATTCATTAAAAACATCTCCAAATGTTTTCAAATTACTCATTAATTAAAAACAAAATCTTAAAACATAAACACACAAACATGTTTATAAGATATTAATATTTTCATGTGAAATGATATATTTTGTTCAAGCATGTATAAATTCTAAAAATTCATATTTTTTTGAGGTTTTCCATGATAGCAAAATAATTGCGGCCATTAAACAAAAAAGGTGGACTAAACCCTGTATGATATAAAGACCATCACAATGTCACTAAAAAAATCATTAATATAATTTAAACATAATTCCTTAAAGTACAAGTGCAAGAAAAGAAGAACCATAAAAATAAAAATAAGAACCATGAATACCAATAAATGATTTCATAGTTACCATAGATTCAAAACAACCGCACAGACTTACAAGAAACCGACTCGAAGGCAACATTGTAGTGTGTCGCCTGTATAAATTAACTTCCAGTCTGGCACTAAAGCAGGGCTCCCACTTAGCCGAGTTGTAGCCTTGAGTTGTGGCGAGCTGGCGCGAGCTTATGGCAAGCCGTTTTATCAATAATACATATTTCTTGATCTCAAGAAATAATTTTACATTGTAAAGCAATGGTAATTCTTGATATCAAGAATTGAATTCATGATATCAAGAGTTTGATTTCGTAAGAAATATGTTTTAATGATAAAACGGCTTCCCATAAACTTGCGCCAGCTTGCCACAACTCAAGGCTCCAAATCGGCTAAGTGGGAGCCCTGCTTAACGTTCTTTGGCAAGACGTCAATCTACATCTGCCACTCTTCACCCAGGTGAGGTGAATGGGTACCTGATAGACTTGAGCACTAGTTAACCTACTAGTAATTTTGATGCGCCATGAATGAGCATCACAGTCTGAAACGTGTTAGATGTAAGCGCTATGTAAGAAGCAGTTATTGATCTGACTATGTAATATGTCATTGTAATGTTTCCATACATGTATTTCATAAGGTGATATACAAGGCTATTGCCCTCATTTTAATTTCTTGAAAGCTTTTGTGATCGTGCCATATAACACACATGTACATGCAATTTTAACCAGTACATGAAGTCGATTAATCATCTTGTTCTTACTTTTAGTCATCACTATTCACATGCAAATTCATGTATACAATCATATAAATGAAGAAAAAAAATAATGACACATAAATTTCCCCTACTATATACTGCATATCCAATGTGAAAACATGTTAGCCGCAAATATTAGATTATCACCCTTAAAGAGGTCTTAAATCCAATTCTGCAACAACTATGCCAATAGATCTTGCAGACATGTTAATACATGAATACATAGCTATGTCGTGCTCAGTGCACCTAAATATACACACTAGTAAGTGTAAACTTTCATATCCCTGGATATAATCATAAGCTACGTGTCATTACAAAAGTGAACATAATATATATATATTACAAATATTAAATCATGGCAATATAATAAAGTATCTCTTCTAAATATAATATTTCTACCGGTAATTATAATTCTACATCACCACATATAAAATCAAATAACATCATCATGAATAGAAAATGAGTCAAAACAGGTCTACTTTTCACAAAAAGCATGGTAATATCGAAGTACATCAATTACAGTTTCATTATGTAAAATCATTACACAAATTTTTTTGTTTTCTTTGTTGATATTTTGTACTTGTTATTATCATACAAATAGACACAAATTGATTATTTACATTGTGTACATTGCACTACCTCGGTTAGGAAACAGTATCAAGTTCAGAGCAAAGCAAATGGAGAGAAGGATATTTGATAAGAATACATCAACTAATTAATAAGTACCTTACATATTAGTCCCAATGTATGCAATGCCATGGCAGGATAATTCATTATTTGCCAGCAAGACAAAGGGTCTTCATGGTGCACTTAAAAGTTGATGAAGAACACACTCAATGGAACAGAAGCAAGCAGGCACTTTTCCATACATTTTAGGGGTCAAAATATATCCTAAATAGTATAGATTAAAAGAGTATGTTTGTCTCCAGAAAATAAGTAAAATAAAGTTATTGTAAAACATTAAGATAGAGAAGGAGAAGATGATTGAACAAGTTTAAAATATCTAACCACTACCAATTAAGTCTTCTACAATCAGCTACGGTTATCCGTAACCAAATAGTTCAATGATAATAGTTGACTATATGATTCTTTTTTTAAAGCTTAAAGGAATGGGGGGAATTACAAAAATAAGTTAATATATTTGAAAAAAAAACAAGACTAAATGATGCAGA
The DNA here is from genome assembly GCA_003118195.1 of Hemicentrotus pulcherrimus. NCBI lineage: Eukaryota > Metazoa > Echinodermata > Echinoidea > Camarodonta > Strongylocentrotidae > Hemicentrotus > Hemicentrotus pulcherrimus. The sequence continues at coordinate 99,367 of BEXV01000862.1, read as the reverse complement.
AGACATTGAGAAAAAGACAGACTTGGAGGAAGAAGAAAAGGAAACGGACTACAGCACATCACAGACTTCCACAAACTTTCACTCCATTTTGGACTATTACATGCATGTTGGATTCGAGGAAAAGTTTAAGCCAGAATACAAATGAGTCGCTCATTCACAAGAACAGAGTATCATAGCTTGTTCAGACTAAAGGTAATTTATACGAAACACTTACCGTATAGAGAAATGTTATGTAAAGGATCATTGCACAGGGAGTGGAACATACAGGCTAGAAAACTACATTGTATAACATCAAGTTATACTATATGTTTTCCTATGATATGATGTTTAGACTATAGCCAGGCCCCGATTCTACATTAGAGTTTTTGTTTGAAACGATGCTCAAACATGCGTTCTTTTACACAAATTTCTCTACACGATGTTCAGGCTACAAAAGAAATAATTACTTATTGTATAGCTTTACCATGAAGTCTGGTGGTATGATTGCTGGGTTATGTTAAAACTTACGCATCGCCTTGATTACGAAGAGACGGGCAACTTTCAGGCCCATATGTGTGTTAATGCTCACTGGTGTACGTAGATCTTGGACAAAAAACACTGGATTTTGAAAGATTTCCTGATATTAACGAGCTAATGTAAATATAGTCTGTTTGGATCCAGAAGGGTGTTAATTATATACCGGTACTCTAACACAGAATTAATACACATGCAGATCATCCCAAGTTTATTAAACATGCATTTATAATTGCATTCCTTGAATTTAACCTGTAACACTTCACTTTGCATTATGTCCGGTGCTGCATCACAGGCACACTACATTTTACACCTTACACCTTAGAGAATATACACTTGAGTGTCTTGTGCATGGGTAGCAGGGAGGGGTAATGGTGCTAGAATCACTGGTGTTAAGCTTGGGAGGCTGAAAAGTGGTGTATCCTTTCTTTGAAGTCCAAGGTGGAATGATTGAGTGAAGAATGAAAGAAAGAAGAGCAAAGAGGAGAAGTCCGTTATCATCATCCAATGACTTCTGTAGTACTTTCCAGAGTGTTCCTAAAAACAAGACAGAAATGAAAAGATGAAACAATAAATTAGCAATTATAGTGATTAAGAGCAACAATTACTTTGAGTGCCCGGAGCAACTTTAGCAAGAATAAAAAGAACTTATCAGAGCTAGTGGTCACCTACCTTATTTCCTAAGTATGCATTCAAAAATATTTACTGTTTATATAAATACTGTACACATACTTATAAACAGATGTCAGAAGAAAAAAATTGGACTTCATATAAACTCAATCTATAATAATAGTATTAGTATAATTTAATTTTGCTTATACATTATTCATGACTTGCAGTCAATTCACATAATTACTGAAAAGCGGAAGAATGTAATGACATTCAGAAGCAAGTACAGTTTGTAAAATAAAATAAAAAATCTTTCAAATATATTCAAAATCTGTGCATCTGAACCTATACCGTTAGATGAAAACTAAATCACACTGATGGAAAAAAACAGATAAGTTTTGTGTAAAAAAACTTAGTTACCCGGTATATGCATTAATAAAACAAATCAAAAATAATAAACATTAATACAAAGAGAATGAGAAGCAAGGAAGCATGCATGATGTGTTTTGAAGCAAATGATGAATGACAATTGACAAATATAGATGGTAAGCATACTTGCAAATTGCAATGATTTTTAAAGTGCCTTACGATGAGGTTGTATGCTTCAGCATTAGTTGTCAAGCACCTACCGGAACAGGTAACAGAATCAAAATAGGGTCCAGTCTCAAAATTACAGAAGTATCAAATAAAAAAGCAAAAAAAAAAAAAAAGGACACATGTGTTCCATTTTTCATACTTATACCCTTCAGATGGCTCATTTTCAAAGAAACATAATAAACTCCATACACAACTTCATCAATTCTGTAGTTTCTATTTTTTGCTCAGTGTAGACTTTGCACACTTCAATTTCCAACACCACATCATCGCAAAACTGAAAAACAGAAAATTTGCGAAAAATCTTGTATTCGACCGCCAATGTCCAATGAGCAAAGTATGATGGGCCAAAACAAATTTTCACCATTCTTGAACAAACCATTTTTTTTTGCTGTACTTAAATGACTATGTGCATGTACATGTACATTGTGATGAACAATGATGACGGAATGCAATTACATGTACCGGTACAATGTCTGCAGTCATTTGTACAGACTGAAATGAAGTAAAGTCAAACCTGTCTATTATGGTCACCCCCTGGAAACACAAAATGTGTCCACTGTAGAGAGGTGGCCATCTTATACAGGTTCTTCAACACTCAACAGTTACACATATTTTTTCCTTCTAGAGGGATGCAATATGGGTGACCACTATAAGCAGGTGGTCTTTATAGAGAGGTGGCCACAGATGGGTTTGACTGTATGTGGGCAAATGTATACATTATTCTTATATTTTATATTTCATTGGCTAACTAAAATAAAATCATAGTTAACAGCATTTTTTTAACAGCAATTCCTCAAGGCAAATTAATAAATAGATCAAAAGGCTGTGAATCTTGCTGGAGTATGTTGCAGTATTATTTGTGTTATTTTCAAACTTTCCATAAATAACGAGGCAGTTATCATCATGTTTAATTATTCATTCACATGATAGTATTGTAATGTAATTAATCTTTACATAATGTCCTTATACCTGAAGTTCAATTATATTTTTTTCTCTTCAAAAATAATTGCAAATGAATTGTTAAAAATTATTACAATTCAAGCAATATCATGCAGGTTACAATAGAAAAGCATTAAGCTTCGAGCATTCATGATCCCAACAATGTCTACTTTTTGTACCATAAAACTGTCAAATTCAGGAATTATTTGGTTACAGACAGTCAGTTGCAGAAAAGGATTGTTTTTGATCTTATATCGATATCAAAAGTTCATTTTTATTTCTCTGTGCAAATTTTGACGATTCACATTTATTTGTATGTTTCGTACACGAATGATCTGATTTTACCACACTCAATATAACTTTTGCCTTCTGCAACACAATTCAATAAATAAAGCGCACAGAGTGTAAATGGTATAAACACAAAACACAATATAAATGGAATGGCAATATGCAAGCGCGTCGGATAATGTTCATGGCTATGTAGTCTCGAGGATGCAGACCTCGGACATTACAGATGCGGGACAATCACATCACACCATCAATGAGTTACTTACAGAGGTGGGCAGCGCTAGTACCATACTCTCTGTGCTTGCTTTTCCCGACCCTAACATGGGCCAATCTGACCGAGGAATAAATGAAAGGTCAACGGTGATTGAGTAGTAATTTTATGAGAGAAGTATGAGAGAAGTATGAGAGTAGAAATTGGGAATATAAGATTAATAACATGAGCTTTATGCTTGGATATTTCAAGTCTGGAGGAGAATGTTAAAATCGATGTATATTTAAAAAGAAGTTTAGAAGTTGCATGTGTAGAGAAGTATAACAATGAATGATTATCAAAATAAATGCAGAATTTTCTGAAAAAGAAGTGTCTACAAAGCCCTGTTTAAATAAACAGAGAAAAAAAGTCAAATGCCAAGCATAAATTCAAATTTGATCGAGGTAATCGATAGTAAGAAATCAGGAAATATGGGACAAATCTCACATGATTAAAGAAAAATTTTTAAAATGTAGATAATTTTTTTAAAGACTTGATAGTCCATGTCAGATAAAGAAAATACAGAAAAAGATGATACTGGATGCAAGATGATTTCAACAGAATTGAATTCTTTCTAGAAATTTCATGTCTGTGATTCCTAAAAAAAAAATTTATATCCACATTTATCAAGAAATTGCAGTGTGTATAACACAAGGCATCTACGGGTATCTTATCCATTAAATTTGTACATTCAGTCTAATTAGAACTTTTTTGCCCTTTATATCAAATATATACTTAAATAAACACACTACCGCATGTTGAGTAAGTTATATAGAAACATGATTATTTGCAACTTAATATACAGGGTGCATTCTAACTTGTTTATTGAAGAACCTCTTTCCTCACTTCAGTCTCCCCCCCCACCTTTTTTTTTACTCTCACTGTGTTTCCTGTGGCCCTCATCTTATCCCCCCTTCCTCATCTACAACTCGAGGTGGCCACTGAATGTGACACATTCACTCACTCACAATACAGAATAATAATAATAAAAGAAAATGGAAGCATGATACTTGGAGAGGTTTCAGCTTTCCACCCACCCCAGGCAAAAAATATGCCTGTCCTCTTCACTTATGGTCCCCAAAGTAAAAGTTGTTTCAAAAGATGTGGAATGGTTAGAGCTTTTTTGTATTTTTAGGTTGTTATGCAAATTAATGACATATTATGGCTTTGATTGTTCATTTATTTGCCTTTTTTTCAATAATAATGCTTGCTTTTAATATGTTGCATCATGTTTTAATCTTTTAATCTTTTAGTGTAATGTTATATGTATGCAGAAAAGCATATTCATATGATTCTATATTTTGCATGCAAATGTGCATGGAATTCTCAGAGTGTATGAAATCAGTGGTATTTTAATATTTCTTTGTTTTTGGTTGAATTTTTAAGTAGCGAATGCTCTGAAATTGGTGATATGCGATTATTTCTCTAATTTTGGGTTGAATTTGAAATTTGTGAATGCTTAGTGTATGTAATCATTGATGATTATTTCTTTTTTTTTGGTGGAATTTGTAATTTATGAATGCTCAAAATGTATGAAATTAGTGATAAATGTATATGATTTCTTTGTGAAAGCTCAGTGTATGAAATCAGTGATATATTATCATTATTCTTCTTTTTTAAATTTGTAGTTGTGTTCACCTTTATAGCCGAGCCAAAGCCGTATATATACACCTGTAACAATAATGAACTACCGGTATTCATGTAGAAGTTGCCTAATTCTTAATGCCACTTGACACTGATGTGTGGTCTCCCTTCCCTGCCAAAACAGAATCAGTCACCACACTGAATAGCCAATAGATAAGACTTGCTCCACGCACATACATGTACCATACCTGCAAACTCTTTGAAAATGAGAATTAAGAATTTTTAGCACGGTTTGTCTTCGAAAATAAGAAATCTTTACCCTTAACAGGCTTTCGCACATGCAGCGGCAGTGTAACTGGCAATACGCACTAAATCTGTGCAAAAAAGCGAATACAAATTCGCTGCTCAATCATGCAGCCCTTTAACGCACGCAATACGTGAACTCTCACATCGCGGTATATGATAAATCAAGCTGAATTTGGCTTAAGCAACGCAAAAAAAAATCAAATCCAGAAAAACAAAATATTCTGGATTATTTGGAAGGGTTGGTAGGTATGACATACATGTATAGGAGGCGTGATGGCTCAGTGGTAGAGCAGAGGTCCCAGGCTTAAAACCAAGTTGATGCGCTATTGCCCTTTGATAAGGCATTAATCCTTATTACAAAGTCCCTCGGGGAGGACTTTAAGCTGTCTGTCCCCTGGTTGCTTACTCTAATACAAGCATACACATGCTTTTTTGCAGTCAGATAAAAACAAACTATCAAACCATAAAACCATGTACCTGTACCTTACAACAAAAAAGAAAATTGATATAGGCTACCAACACCTAAAAATACTATGAGCAATTCATTATCCCATCTGACCAATTGTAAACAGGAAACAGTATAACCATGCCAATATTCCTGAAATCATTTTATCCCTATTAAGTGAGAAGTCTTTTCAGTTGTCATAAAATAGTTATCGCTCACATAGATTATAGCTGATTGTATGGATGACTGTACAAACAATCTGTGTATGCAGTCACTGTGCAGACATCTACCAAATTCATGACTCCTTACATTTGTCATAATTCAAATACTTCTCACTGCTAATGGGGTCATTAGTTTTAGAATAATGCCTGTGGTATTTGTTCTCATCTCATTAGAGTTTTACAGCCACCTAGTTCTGTTACCAAAGACTTTAAGACCATAGACTTTATTTCCTACTGTACTAGTTACATATACAGAGTACACGTACGAAAACCAGACAAAATAAAAGGTGAAGAATACACCCATTCAGACCCAACACACACATTTCTGATTCCAAAATGTCAGAATACAGCCAATTAAAAACACATTAGAGTTTCACAGCCTCCCACAGACTTAATTTCAAACTGTACATGTCACATAACAGTGTACTTGTATGAAAGCCTGACAAATGATGGTGAAGAATACACTCAAACATACCCAACATACCGTAATCACATTTAAGATTCCCAAATGTCAGCCTTTCGTATTCATTTAAAAACTTATCGGAGCTTTACAGCTGACTACATGTAATTCCTTTAAAAAAAGAGAAACTTGATGACTTTGTTTCCAACTGTATTAAACACATAAACAGTGTACTTGTACGAAAACCAGACATGAACAAAGGTGGAAGAATACACCCTCATACCAATCATAAACACATTTACGATTCCCAAATGTCAGAATACCGCCTTTGGTTTTATCAAAAACTTATCAGAGCTTTACAGCCACCTAGTTCCCTAACGACTAGCGAAACTTACTGATTTTATTTCAAACTGTACTAGACACATATACAGTGGACATGTACAAAAACCAGACAAAAACAAAGGCGAAGAATACACCCATCATACCCAACATAAACACATTTAAGATTCTTAATTGTCAGAATACCGCCTTTGGTTTAAAACTCATTTGAGCTTTACAGCCACCTAGTTCCTTAAAAACCAGAGAAACTCACTGATTTCATTTCAAAGTTTCAAACTGTGCAAGTCACATATATACAGTGTAATTGTATGAAAGCCAGACAAATAAAGGTGAAGAATACACCCAACACACCAAACATAAACACATTTATGATTCCCAAATGTCAAATTCAACCAAGATAAAAATGCCCCAAATCTCAAATTATTCAAAGAGATACCGGTAATAAACGTGCTTTTGAAACAAATATGAATGCAAAGGAAGACTGACTTTGGACTCTCATGGGGAATCTTGCTCTCTGGGAAAGTGAGGCTAGAGCAAAAATGATGATATGCGTGCAAAGGAGTAAAGAAAGAAAATTACAAATAATCATCGATCAATAGGGGAATAGATAATGAAACAAATCTACAATGGGTATTGGCAGAGGAGGAATGTTTATATACATGTAAGCAGAGAATTCCAAAATTTGTGATTTTTTTTAAATCGTTTTCAATTTATGAAGAGGAATGTGATTAAATCTGAGATTTAAATATTAATGTTATACATATTATGAGAAATATAAGAAAATAAATGATGTTTTCTAAATTAATCAGTGATTTAAATCACCCGTGCTCAAATCAGAAACCCCAATCTGAATCAAACTTGCAAAATCTAAATCTATAAATCAGAGATCTTCTCCTTACAATGTGGAGATCAGATCATTGCTTAGATCCGGGGTATCGTCTATGGATAAAGTTTTAAAGACATCAAATTAATGGTACGTGGTATTATAAGGTAGAATAACTTGAACAAATCATGAAAAAATGATATAAAAAACATAAGTCCTACCAGTTTTAAACATGCACTCATTAAGGGCTGAAAATGTATATTTTAAATATATCACAGGTTTTGCAAGAAATAAAGAATAGCTGTTGTCTGTCAGACATCACTAAGTTTCAATTGTATCAACTACATGTATAATCTTAGTTAATAGATGTTTGATACATAGGACGGACAAAATTCCAATGCTAATTTCATGCATGCAAAGTATTTTGTATAAATGATGGACATAATTCAAATTTCACACATGTCTAATAACTAGCACTAATAACTTGCAAGGTTGATAGATCTGCGTGTACTCTTGAATGTGCATGCACTATTTAAAGTGCGTGTGAAAATTACAGATGGCATGAGAATCAAAGCAAAAGATCCATTATAAGTCATCATTGGGGCTGAGGGTTGCAGCAAAACATTTGGGGCGCACAAACCCCTGGGCCCCATCTTATAAAGAGTTATTATTGATCCAATCAATCGTAAGTTCTCCAATCAATCGCAAGTTTGCAGTCCCCTACCTCGTAAATACATAGTTGCGATTGATATCGATCGCAAATAAGTTGGGATCGATATCAACTCTTTATAAGAAGGGGCCCTGGTTTCCATTTCAAGAAAAGAAAAAAAACTTTAGAGGCCTGTTGAAACAAGGTTCCAGTGAACATTTTTTTTCCACTAGGGAAGGGGAAAGAAAGGGGCAGTGTTTGCTACTTCACCAGGCAACTTTCAGTGTTGAGCCATGGATATATCATTTTTTTTCAATTTATTTATATTTTATCACCACAAAAAATGAAAACATCCGCTTATCAATAATGAAAACATGTCTCATGAATAAGAACATAATTATTATTCAAAATACTAATTTTGTCAGAGGACAACAGCTTATCTGGTGATTCAATATCAAACATATTTGCAGTCATGCACAAAAGCCACTCTAGCAAAGTCTCCAGCATGATCAAGTGAATCACAGAGAGAAAATTAATCAGGGATTTGTTGAGCTCTGTGCTAACATGGTGTAGGAATAAGACTGATGGGATTACGAAAGAGTGAATACATAGTAAAAGAAATTATTCAAGTAGAGGGGGACCGGATAACCCCATTGACTGATGGCCCATGGGAATGACGATCTTGTCAAATCTTAGACAAGTTTTCAGAAGGTCCTGTATCCTGTTGGTCTGCCTGGGAGTCGGTCTCATGAGCACTCAAGAAAACTTGTTGTAAATTTAAAGTCATGTTAGTCCCAGGCATGTCAGTCTCATGTAATTTTAGATACTGTCGCAATGTCCTGTTGGTCTCCAGCTTCATCGAATCATTTTTCTTCTAAACTTCAAGAAAAGTTTTCAGGTCTTGTGGACCATTGATCTAATGATCCCCAAGATAAGTCATTAGACAATCTTGTGGACTATAGGCCTGTCATCATCAGCTCAAGTTTACCAAATTTCCCGCTATTTTCAGACTTGGGATATTATCCTGAAGCTCAAAATTGTGTCTCTACAAGACCGATACACTCATCACAAACAAGCTCAGACGGGCGAAAAATTAGCCTGTTATTGCCCAAATAGTGGGATGTTTTGGTAAGAAGACCAAGATTTCTCAGGAGATTTTCTCGACCAAATATCTCGCTAATTGCGACTGCGGGCTGATGAGGACGCAAATTAAATAGTTAATTTGCAATCTGGATAATTTAAAAAGCGGGTTTTTTGGCATCAAAGCTAATGAGGACAGGCCTTATGAATACTGTGGGCTGTCAAACTCCATCTCAGACCATCTGTCCAATGGGCTGCAGCCCCCAAGGGTGTGGTCTTACAAAGGGACAATGGATTTGACTGACCTTGAAAAACTCAGGTCAGGGATAGAAGCGAGAGAAATAAAACTGCTCTTGAAAGATGGAAGAAAGAAAAACTCTTCTAAAGCAGAATGAACTTTGTTACCTCATACCTTATCCTTTTGACCATGCATGTAGTCTGCAAAGACTTTAAAAACAATAACATTGTATAGCAATACAAAAGTCAATTACTAATTCAAATAATATCATGTTGAAATTAAATGCCCCATGCATGGACAAAATCTTCTAATAATTCAAATAAAATCAAGATGAAACTAAATACCCCAAACACAGGCATGAATAATTTTGAACTTATTTTCTTAGTACTGCAAGATTTTTTTTTTTTTTTTGGGGGGGGGGGGGGCAGCTTATACATCCATCAGTAATTTTTATTACTGGTTATGATTTGCAGTTGTAGATCTGAGTCTGGACTAAAAGGTGGCATTGGGGGCATGCACCTTCTGAGGATGCAATATTATGAGCATGCGATGGGAATGACTTAAATAATGGGGTGCATGCAATTTATTTTTATTTTAAAGAAGAATGCTAGGGAATTGAGGAACTAATAGAGGGGGCACCCCCAATCTGCCACTGGTTTGAATTTAAAAAAATTTAAAAATATGGTGGTGGGTGTTGTTACAATGGGGTCTGTTTCATTCTGTTTCAAACAAAGCTATACCAGCCACTGTGCATTGATCATAATTTATCCTTAGCTGTGAGGCAGAATTTTGTTTTCCTTTTACATCTTGAGTTAACAGCCTACTGGCTCTCAGCATTAATCTGCTTTGAGCCAAAATAGCGTTAAATGACCTAAATCATACCATTCTACACAAAGAATAGGCCTTTCTGGCTCTCAACAGAAAATATGCAGCTCCCATTAACTACTAATACATAGCTTATTCACTACCTTGCATCTCAAATTGCTAACGTACTTCCAAACCAATTTTCCATTGAAAAAAGCTCCCTTTTTCCATTTGAGCCACCCATTCGTTGTAACAATCATCTCTTTTCATCTACCGGTATCTAAAATTTCCAATACTTGACATCTGATCATGTGAACAATGTAACTGTTGATTCACTTCCAATAGATTCTATAATGAAAACTCAACACAAACATAAATCTTTGAATAGTGTATCAACTGCAACGAGAGTGGACACCTAAGTAACTTCAGTGTCTTCCCATCACATGTTGATACCTAAAACCGATGCACCTGTATTTAATAAAATAGTTGCCACTTTGCCACAAAACAAACAACCAACACAATTCCAATGACAAATGAAGCACAAAGAGAGAAGGGTACACATGTACAAAAGAAAAAATTGCAGAGAAATCTGATTACCATGCTGCTACCAGTAGCTATAATTAAGTCTCAAAATTAAATTGCACAAATATTTAATTTAATGCATTTTTTCAGATAGAATACATCACCAACTATACTACAACAGGAAGCACAAGATCACCACATCAACAAAACAGACAGAGCCCACCACAATATTGGAAACTTAAATGGGAAGCCAACCATGCTACTTAAAAAGAACCAGTCTACTAAAAAGTTGATAATTGTTGCTTACGCCAATGCCAAATCAAGGGAATTTCTGCATGATGGGATTAAAAAATCATACACAACAGATGAGAAAAGGAAACAATGCAAGGTTTCTTCTTTTCACAGGGATTATTATGGTTAATGATGGAATATACAACAGGCACAACTTCAAATGATTTGAATTTCGCTGGTAGTAATATCAGCAAGTCAAATTTAAACAGTAAGTTTATTTCAGCTAATTAAAGCATTATTTCAGATTTTGACATTGACAAGATGGTAGCTGAATCATCTGTGAATTTGTCTCAGTATAAAGTAAAATAAATCATCAAAGTTAATATTTACAAAAATTTAAATTCCGGAAATGACATATTCATGTTTAATTTCAATGAAAATAAAAAGAATTTTAATTGAAATGAATAACCCTTAAATTATGGGATAACATCATAATTATAAGGATATTTCCAAAGGAATTTCATATCATGTTTGCCACTCATGTTTTAAAATGCTTTTTGTTAAAGTGTAAGACCAAAATTGAAGTACCGGTAGTATCTTTAACTGGTAATGACTAAAGCTAAATAAGGTAACCCTACTGTGTGTATGAATGAAAGGGTTTGTTGAAAAATTAGAAAAGTTAAAAACAGATTTCATTTGCAAAATTTATTCTTTCACTGTAGTTCTAACAGAAAATCTGATTGATTAAAAGAAAAAACTCTGTTCAATGTTATTTAAATGATAAAATAAGCAATCATAAAGGTTAGATGGTAAGCTCTAACTGCTAATGTGTGCTTAATATAATTTGATTAATACTTCCTTTAATAATTTACAACTACAGTCCATAGTTAGATACCAATATTAATGTCCAAAAAGCCATGTCAATATGGATCTATTCATTTGTATCAAATGTACATATACTGAAAGTAATCTAAAAGTTAGAAGCCTTTGCAACCAGGTATTAGGGGAAATTATATTGTTTTCAATACAAAATACATAATAATTTAAAGTCTGTATTACAGTAGAATTTAAAGATAACATTCCTAAGTACATGTCTATTTTCTAACTTATAGTTTACACATTATTTGAATTAAATATTCCCAATGCCTTCAATTTGTTCTCTTATTACAGTGTTATCTGCCCTAAAATGCACAAACAAATTGTGAAAACCTGCATGTTGGTTTTACTGAGAATTACTGCACTATGAGAGGAATTTGTCACATAGACTCCAGCCCAAGTTATCTCAGCATATTTTTCAAAGGAAAGATACAGAAACTGAAGATTGCTATTATCAATATCATTAACTGAACCCCAAATATATATATATATATATATATATATATNATATATATATATATATATAACTTTCTAGGCTATAAATATCCCTCCACCAGAGAATATTATCATCTTGATGCAACTATGATTCTGCTGCATGCAATATGGATGCACAAGTTTATAAATGATGATGCTCGTGTACAGTTTATCATTTGAAATTCGCAAATGTAGATGTTGTTAATATACTGGAGAACAATACACCATTTTATGTATATAGGACTAGATAGAGTGCTTGAGAAGAGATAATGCTATTATTTTCTATTGCAATTAATTTACCAGGGCTTTTTGCATTTTAGAGGTATTGGAAATCAAAGTTGGATTACAAGGATTGGAATCGACGCTGCTCCCCTCGTGGTATAGCCAGTCTGTTTTGGAAAAAAATCATTCTATTTAAATATTCTGTATGCATGCCATCTAAATTCAAAGAACAGATTGATAATTTGTGTGTTTATTATGAGTTTTGGTTGGTAATTTGTTGTCAGATAATGGAGCGTTTTATAGAAACAACCGTATAAAGCGCCTAACAAATGTTGTGTATTATTATTATTATTGTTCAAATATTCATTCTAATTGTATTACTTGTAATAGTGGATTGAATGCTGTTTACAGATTTTTCTCTTTCTTTCTAAAATTATGCAGCTATCATTTGGTCACCTTTAAACAGAACATCATATCTACTTTAAATCTAAGTATGTGCCGTAATTCACTGTACATACTAAATTCAGCGATTTGAAATTTTCTAAAATGTTCAGGATTTCATACCGAATAGTTGAATTTAAGATGAATCTAAAACTACATGTGTGTACATATATTTCTACACAAGAAATAGAATACATACAAAAATCTATGAATTTATGAAATAAAGTTGAATAGAAAATAAAAGACGATCTTGAATTTCATCTATTTGGGCCTTGGAGAGTGAGTACAATCAACATCAACATGCAAAGCAATGAAAGGGGAGAATTTTCTATTTGATCATTGATTAATCCTTCATGCAATAGGAATACCTGTTCACTGTCATACTTTGAGCTGCTTAATTTCAACCTGTTTGAAATATCTTGGTTGTACATTTCCATATCTGTGATTGTTAATTTCACCTGCTATAAATACTGTGGTAGTACATTCCCATGTTTGATTGATTGAAACCTACCACTATCCAATAAATTCCAATGGTTGATTGATTGAAATATACAAGAGTTATGCTGGTCTTTTGTAAAGGGGTAATTGACATGGAAAGTCACATATGGACCTCTTTCTCAAACTACTGGGCCCCCTTGCATAAAAACTTACCATTGATGGTAACTTTGCCATCAATTGCAACTACCATGGTAACAGGGCTCAACAGCCAATCAAAATCAAGGTTTCCATGGTAGCTTCCAGCAATGGTAAGTTTTGTGCAACAGGGCTCAGATCATAATTTTGGCACAGAGCCAACAGGCAGAACAGGCAAGATGAACATTAAAAGGTTGATAGAGGGAGTTGCAATATATATACAAAGTAAATAAAAGGTAAATCACAATGACAAGTTATAATCAGAACATCAAAAATACAAGCATGAAGGAAGTTAAGGAAGTAATCAAACAGGTTCAGTCATAGGAAAGTAAAAATGAAGCAAAATTAGATGTGGAAATCTTACATTACATTCAAATCATATTATTATTCATGAACATGCCACTTTCTTGCAAAGTGTATACTTACTTTTTGCCGTGCCTGATATGAACGATAAGAAATAAAGCGCCGAAGACGATGCAAACAGATCCAGTCACGATGTATGCTATTCCTAAAAAGTTGTTCTTGCCCCCTAACCATGAGGTTGTGGTCAGAACAATGCTCTTTGTTCCATCAAACATGTGAACAAGATAGTCTGTGGGAATTACATGGGTTAAGGACAAATTTATACATTTGGTATTAGTTTTAACTTTTAACAATCGTCTTACAAAATATTGATTTGATCTCCTTATATAATGCCTACTTCATGTATAAAGAAATTCCTTCGTAGCTATGGATAATGCAATGTTATTCAAGTCTGGATGTTAACAAATTATGATATATATTATAATAACAATGTCCAGTCAATCAAATTAATGGTTGAATTAGTTGGAGATAAAAACAAAAAAAATTCATCAAAATAATGATATTCCGACTGGAATCTAAAGATGTATTAGTATATTTTGTTCTTTTTTTTTTACTTTCAGAGATATCAGATTTTGAATGTACAGAGCACAATATGCATTTGTCATATGAAAGAAATGAATGATCTTACATTTTGATCTTGACAGGCTAATTGGCTAGGTAAAAACAATACTTTACTACAACATTACATTACAACATACGTATTAAAAAAGGATACTGTATTGAACAGTGAGGGTGTAGTTTCCAACCGGTAAGCCATTATCTAGTCTCGTGTTGGGCTGGTCCACGATCCGGCCGTACAGCTTCCGAAAGGTCGGGAATGCTGCAGTACGCATCCAGACGATGAAGTCTTCATTCTGGTAGCCATCTTGCATCTCCCAGATATACTTCTGCCAATTGGGTGGCTTAGTGGTTCCATTGAATGCTGTTAAAGGAAAAGACTTTATTTATTTATTTATTGGTTTTCATTTTCAACAAGAACATAGGTGTACAAATTATTTCATGCAAAAATTACAATGTTTATATACGATGATTTACGATAATGGATTGGACTTAATCAATATAATTAATAAATTGGACAACAAAGCATGATTGGCAAAATAATGTTGAAAATGGAGGGGTAGCTAAAAAGCAAAGCTTGTAATATTTAAATTATTGCAGTGATAACTTTGTGTACATTGTTTTTTAAAAAAAATCACACCAATTTGACTATGTGACACATTCAAAAGGTTTTTTTTTTTTAATTAAAAAATGTATTCATAGCAGTCATACCATGTTCTACTCCTCCTTTTTCTTTTTCTCCTTCTCCTGTTCTTCCTCCTCCTTTTTCTTTTTCACCCTCTTTTTCTTCTCCTTCTCCTCCTCTGACTCTTCTCCTTCTTCTTCATCTACTTCTCTTCACTTTCTTCTTCTTCATTATCATAACTATTATCATTATATGATTATACACCCTCCTGGTTCTGAGCATGATAGAGGTACATGTACTAACCTTCCTCAAGCGAATCTCCCGTAGGATTCCTGAACTTGGTCCTGACGTCACTGGCCCAGGCGATGTTGGTTCTATCTAGCAAGACCTCCTTACCACTTGGCAGCTGACCATCATCATCAAACGTTATATTGAATGTATCTGTGTGTGTGTGAGTGGAGAGATATGGATGAATATTTATGGTGAAGAGAGAGGGGGGAAGGAGAGGGGAAGAGGAAGAGAGAGGAAGAGGAAGAGAGAGGAAGAGAGAGGAAGAGGAAGAGAGAGGAAGAGAGAGGAAGAGGAAGAGAGAGGAAGAGAGAATGCAGAGGGAGAAGGGGCAAGAGAGAGAGAGGGGGAACAGAAGGAGAGGGGAGAGAGGAAGAGAAAGAGAGAGAAAGAGGAAGAGAGAGAAAGAGGAAGAGAGAATGCAGAGGAAGAAGGGGCAAGAGAGGGAGAGCGACAGAGAGAGAGGGGGGAACAGAGGGAGAGGGAAAGAGGGAGAGAAGACAAGATAAGGAAAAGGGAGTGAGTGAATGTACAAGGATGGGAAAATATGGGTAAGATGAAGTATAGGAGAAACAGAACAAGTGATAGAACACAGTGAAAGAGAAAGAGAGATGGACAGACAGACAAAGAATGAATAAATACACACAAAGAGGCATAGGATAGATTGAGGCATTAATATATGAACAAGGCAGAACAATTTTGTTTTCATATACAAGCTAGCAAAACTAATGTAAAATAAAATTCAAAATTCAATATTTTCAAATATCCACNATGTACTAACCTTCCTCAAGCGAATCTCCCGTAGGATTCCTGAACTTGGTCCTGACGTCACTGGCCCAGGCGATGTTGGTTCTATCTAGCAAGACCTCCTTACCACTTGGCAGCTGACCATCATCATCAAACGTTATATTGAATGTATCTGTGTGTGTGTGAGTGGAGAGATATGGATGAATATTTATGGTGAAGAGAGAGGGGGGAAGGAGAGGGGAAGAGGAAGAGAGAGGAAGAGGAAGAGAGAGGAAGAGAGAGGAAGAGGAAGAGAGAGGAAGAGAGAGGAAGAGGAAGAGAGAGGAAGAGAGAATGCAGAGGGAGAAGGGGCAAGAGAGAGAGAGGGGGAACAGAAGGAGAGGGGAGAGAGGAAGAGAAAGAGAGAGAAAGAGGAAGAGAGAGAAAGAGGAAGAGAGAATGCAGAGGAAGAAGGGGCAAGAGAGGGAGAGCGACAGAGAGAGAGGGGGGAACAGAGGGAGAGGGAAAGAGGGAGAGAAGACAAGATAAGGAAAAGGGAGTGAGTGAATGTACAAGGATGGGAAAATATGGGTAAGATGAAGTATAGGAGAAACAGAACAAGTGATAGAACACAGTGAAAGAGAAAGAGAGATGGACAGACAGACAAAGAATGAATAAATACACACAAAGAGGCATAGGATAGATTGAGGCATTAATATATGAACAAGGCAGAACAATTTTGTTTTCATATACAAGCTAGCAAAACTAATGTAAAATAAAATTCAAAATTCAATATTTTCAAATATCCACCCCTCAAAGAATTTACCTTAATTCTTGAAGATTTGGGGCAGATTCAATACCGCTGATTTTGGAATTAATGCAGAAATACCAATTACAATGCCAGGATATGATCTTTTTTACATGAAGAAGGGCCAATAGTGTAGATAAAAAATATCAACATCAAATTCAGCAATAAACTGCACTTACCATTGAAGAGACTGTTGGCGATGGCTCCACAAGGAGCGTATGGTATCTTCTCCTCTTCTGATATATTAGAGGCCATACGTGTCTCAACGTCGTAGGGACTACAGTCGCTGCTCACACTGAGGGGGTTTTTACCCAGGAGCTGGATGTCATCACGCGAGTTCACGTAGCGACGATGGTTCTGGTAGTAGTTGGTCAGGCGGTAGTACATGTAGATGGGGCCCTTGGTTGATGAAAAAAGGAGAGAAAAATCCTATTGAAGCATATCAATATACATGTAGATGTACATGTTTGTCCACAAATTATACTCAATCTATTGAGGAGTATGGAAACAAATTACAGAGAATTTTTTTATACAAGATGCTCTTCTTGGAATGTGTATGGAACCATAAGAAAATTGGCTGGCAATTGGCAATTCAGAAGTGACATAGCTGGTCAGGATTGTACATAATAACATTATTTTACACACACTTCTTACAAGATAAACCTTTGATAAAACATCATGCACATGTACATGTATAAGTGCTATTATATATGAACATGTTCACAAGTTTGAGAAAATAAGATACTGTATATTCTAATCTAGAACCTTTATAATAAACACCTTATCTAAACATGTCTTTTGTTTGATACCAATACAAAAACCTCTACAACCAGAAACAGGAAAAGTAGGCTATATACATGTCACTTATCAATTCACCATCAAGCATTCATTATTCATGTACATGTATATTGGCATTATTAACAAGTAAAATGAAATGCATTTTCTTTTGGGAGGGGGCACCCTTGGAAATCCCTTTAAACATGTAACAAACATTTTACTTGGTAGCTGTTGCACTCTTTTCATGAAGTGGGAGTCGAGCAAATTTTTTTTTTCTTCTTTTTTTATTTCCAAACAAACTACTTAGTCCAAACAAATTTACCATGAACAGATTTAAAAATTGACTCAGCACTTACATCTATCTTGGTATTTAGCTCAAACTTCATTGTACATATACAGGAACTGTTTTCATTCTCTGGATACTCGTAGAAATCAGTGCAATCTTTTGTCCCATTAGTTGCATTCTGGTAGGTGCATGCTGTTGTGTAATCTAGTACCACCTCTTGAACCTGTAGAAAAAAATAAACCATTGACATAATAAAGTTATAAAGTGGACCCTGTGTATAACAGCAACTCAAGGGTAACAAAGGATTGGTCTTCGTAGGCAGGTCATCTTTATCTACTGGTTCTAGTAATTAGTAATACTGTACATGTTTGCATGAAATACACTGTTCATGAGAGCTAACGTATTAAATGATCATTATAGGCAAATGCTCTTTGTCTGTTGACTTTATATGCATACAGAACCCTGTTGAAGGGAGAGAAAAAAATTAGAAATCATATGTGTAATTCATATGCTAACGTCAGAGCATTCCACAAGGGGTTCAAACATGTCACGGCGACAGCTTTTAATCGGTATTGTACAGGTTTGAAAATCAGCTACAGGTTTAAATATCTAATTCACGGACATGACAATGAACAAAATGTTAAATATTCATAATCAACCAAATGTTAAAAAAGGAAAAAATTATAAGTCATAACATTTGTTTGTAAATGCTTCAAAGTATGGATAAGATTGCATCAGAGTGGTCTATAAACATTAGAGCCCTGGAGCCTGACCACAAGGGTTTCCTGCTTCGCATACATGTACATCAGTTCACACTCCTTACACATTCTAATTTCACATGTTTGTGGATCACCCTGCTTTTGCACAGAATATTCTAGAAAAAAAAAAAGGATCTAGGGATTCAAAACATTATTTTTTACTTGTTTTCTTTCACTATTTTTATTCTCGATTTAAATATAATATATATATACAAATAAACTATGCACAAAATTTGAAAATGAAATAATAATAATAATAATAATAATAATCTTTTAAAGTCCACTCTAAATTTTATCAAATTAAATCGAAAATGGAAATTCTTTTTGCCCAATTGATCGAGAGCCAGGCAGCCACTGAGCAGCGCCAGATCGACGTTGCTCTATCCCTTATTGTTGAACATCAAACAAGGTAGCAGCAACTCCCGTCTTTTGTCGTCTTTGGTATGACGCCGCCTGGTTCGAACCCACGACCTCCCGGTTGTGAGGCGGACGCTCTACTAAGCCAACACAGCTTGGGGAAATTTTATGAATGAAGCCCTACAGCCTTGTACAATCAAAGTTCCCTAATATACTGTACAAACACATCATATGGAAACAAGCTGATCAACAACAACAAAATATATATAACACAAAGGAGGGATTTTTTCAATTATAACATGGCATAATAAATATAGTTTCTATGCCCCAAACTAGGAATAAATGGCAGCTATGCTTGCACATCTGGGCTTTACTACTTACGTTGTTAGATGTCACCAGGAACCCTACTCCAAGAGGAACAAAGACAATACCCACGAGGAAGAACATCGGAAGGACCGTTCCTGCGGTCAGGATAGGCTGCCATGCTGGTAACCTCTGCTGCTTGAATGCAGTGTCTGTGACAAGGTGAAAATGATGGGAGTACAAGGTAAGACGGACGACTCAACTTTACCTCTGTTCATAGAATGTCTGTATAGCGTCTCATGAGAAGGATTTTAGAATTAGAATCCAGTAAATTGGCAGGGAATGAGAATACATATTGACTGCAGTGTACTCTAAATACCATTTTGTTAATGGTTGATGAATTTGGAACTGTTATTGTCAAAAGTGAGATGTTCTTTCATAAATATATGAATTATATTTTGTTTGTGGCAGAGATCTCCGCTACTGTGTAATTCTTTCAGTGATTTATCATACTTAGATTTTGTAACAAGACTGATGGCTAGGGCTAGATTCTGCCTATGGATTTATTGAAAGTTTAAGTCAAGATTGGACATTTTTTTTAATGAGCATATTAGCATAACTAAAATGTTACTACACATATTTCTTTTGCATGGCCATATGGGATATAAAGCTCCTTGAAATTAGACTTCTTAATTAATATGACTTACATAATAACTATAGAAATGTTTTAATCCATTTTTTCTACTTTTAATCCTGAGGATAATTTATCATTATTTTTAGCTAATTATTATTGTCATTATCATCATCATTATTATCATTATCATTGTTACAATTATTGTTATTATTATTATCATTTTATTATCATTATTTTTATCACTATCAAAATCACAACCATTATCATCATCATCAAATTTGTTTTTGGTTTAGGTAAATTTAATGAAAACATGTTTTAATTTCAATTTGAATTTATTAATCCATGTCATACAACAGAATTCTTTTTCATTGGTTGAACAATAAACAGCGAAATTATACATAACAAAGACATGTATAAAAACTATGACAAATTCTTATTTTCTCAATATTTTTGGTTGCTTTTTGCAGATTATGAGTGCAGCTACATGTAATCTTTTAATAAATTTGAAGTCTTTCCTCACTATCCACCAATTTTCAGAATAGAGGTAGACTAAATATCAGATTAGATGAAAGAAACATTGAAAACAATTACAAAAGCATACACAAAAAGAGACAAGCTGTTACAAAAAGCAGGAAACTCAAACCAAAGTCAGATAGTCTAGATCTATTCTAACTTCGAAGGTCTACATTTCTATCTCTTTTTTGTGTTTTTTTTCTTTCTACAGCTGACAAAAAGTGATTCAACAAAACTCAAAAGTCAGTATCACTTCTCATCTTAATCACCAATGATCATGAGCTCATTCGTGCACTCAGTCTCATTCTCATCTTATTCTCAGACTCACTCAAGCTCACTCAGCTCAGTCAGTCTCTCAATTATAATTTACTGGTATATTCAATTCAACTCGTACTCAGTCAGACTCTCTTCTCACTGTCAGTCTCAAGAGTCAGAGCTTTCATTTTCAACCATATTAACAGACACTAATAACACTTAATTAAAATAATAAAGACTTGAATTATTTACAAGTTCAATATTTGTTGACATCGTTCTGATATCTTCAGTATAAGACACCATCATCGAAAAAACAAAAAACAAACAAACCTGCAAAAACACAAAACAAGTCAGTATCACCATCACTTTTTACATTGCATGGGACTACGGATAATGGGCGGAAGACGTTAATACCTCGACTCTGATGCCACAAAAACTAACAAATGTTACACAAAATATCAATTTTAAATGCATGAACTTACTTCCTGGCTTTTTTCTAACTTTCTCCTCTTCATCTCTATCTTCCAAGATAACGGATTTCGTTGTCTTAGGCCTCTGATGGACGTCATTTCCCTGGCTTTGCACAGTTTCTATCGTCTCAATATCCGCCATTTTGAGAAATTAATCAATTATGGGTCATAGACTTGTTTCAGTCATTTTCTGATAGGTTTATATGATAACATCTTTAACGAAATTTTCAAATCCACAAAACGAAGTTTTTACCTTACAAAGACTTCACAAGAAATACGTCTTTTAAATAATTTTATTCCAAATGTCGGTAAAAATTATTTGATTTCGACTTTCACTCTCAAGTATGTCGCAAAAATCAGGGATCAAACAAGAAAAACATCACGCAGTTTATATTGAAGCTAACAAGTTATGCTATTTCTGTAAAATGGCACTATTGATATTTTGTGCTGTGGTAACAGTGACGCAAAATATATAAATAGATCTTGCAATAATAAATAATATCCAGAATAAATGTCACCCGTACCTGAGCCCAGGGGCGGCAGAGCGTCTTTCAAAGTGGGGGGGGGGGGCGAAAAAAAGGGCCACTTAATTTCTGGACAAAATGGGCACTCACAATATGGGAAATCTCGAAGAGAAAATATATAGGACCTCGTTGAATACCCTTACATTGTGATTATATTATCAGGGATGATTTCATTGTTCTTTCACTATTTACATGGTCGAAGATATACTTAGTTTTCAGTTGGGTGTGATATGGTCTATTTGCCAGCGAGCGAAGAGAGCGAGCTAAAAAAATAAAGACATTTATAGGTCGCAGTGCGAAAATTACATCTTATAAGAGGAAAAAACAATCCTTATCATGAAAGAATACAAAAAGATCTATAAGAAACAAACTTATGAAATGCAAGCGATCGAGCTGTGTGTGAATTTGCTCTTATAGGCCTCGTTGCTTTAAATAAGTAGCACATTTTATGGTGAAATCTAATTAGGAAAAGGGGGCACATATCTAGAGTTAAAAGGACACTTATTTGAAAAGAAGAAAAGGAGTATGCACGTGTGGCAATTAAGTAAAAATCGGAAGTATAAGAGGTGAAGATGGGGCACTACTCGCACCTGGCACTCACCAGAGATGATGAAAATTAAGGGTCAATTATCAGAAGGAAAATGGCACTAATAAATTAGAAAGGATATAGGGACAAGTGTTAAAATAAAATGGGCACTTATCAGAGATGAAAAGAGGAACTTAAAATTTTCAAAATAAAAGTGACACCTCTTAGATTTGAAAAGAGACAATTATTCGAGGTGAAGGGGCACTTATCAGAGGTGATAATGGGCGTTTCTTGTACCTAAAAAAGGGCCTTCATCCGATAGGGGCACTTTTGAGAATAGAAAGGGGCACTAATTATAAGGGAAATCGGCACTTGTCGAAAGAAAAGGGGCAACTTTGTGATTTCAATAGAGGCATTAATCAGACGTGTTAAGACGGGCATTTATGAGAAAGGGAAGTGGATCTTATTAAAAAAAGAAAAGGGGCATTTATCAGGAGGAATAAGGGCAAATATTAGAAACACAAGAGGGAACGTGTCAAAATAAAAGAGGGCACATATGAGAGGTGAGAAGGGGTGCTCATCAAAGATTAAAAGGGGCACTTTTTACAAGGGCACATGTTAAAATAAAATGGGCACATTTTAGATTTGAATATAGGGGCAATTATCATCAGTGAAGGGGTCACTTTCAAAGGTGGTAAAAGGCACTTTAGGCTGGGTGCTTGAAAAAGTGTGGGGGGGGGGGTTGTGCCCCCTGGCATCAATTATTATGTATTTATTGATTGTGATAGCAAATTTGAGTGGGATATGAGGGAGAACCCCAGATAGTAATTATTTTAAAAATTATTCAAAAAGTTATTTTTTAAAGGATTTTTTTTCACACGTGACTGGAATAAAACACTAGGCACAAATATAATTTTTTACAAAGAAATTGAAAATATTATATTGAAGGCACCATGCATTCTATCATTTGGTGTGGAAAAAAAGAACATATAGAAGTAAGAAACTGCACCTATTGTCATTGAAGTACAAATACTGAGGATAAATCCATCACAAATACTTTTCAAAATTCAATCTACTGTATTGCAATTTAAATAGCCTTGTCCATCACCTGTTGAAATGTGCAAACATGACAATGAAATATTATGTAATCCGAACATGATTTCTATCGGCAATGCAATAGGCTATCAAAATTGCACTGAAGTTGATTTTTTGAAAGTCTTTGCAGTGGAGATACACATACCATTCTAATATAGCATTATGCATAGTATTTTCTATGGAAATATTGCTGGATAAAAGAAATAATAGCATATGTTCAGGAATTTTAGAAAAATTCTTGAAATAAACTATAAAATAATTTGGCTTTGTGAGAAAACATAGCATTTTTTCATTATAATAAAGAATGTATTAACATGAATGTTTCTTCATGAAACATATACTTTTAATACCCTTTTCAAGAGAAAATATTTACATACAGAAAATAGAAATTTAAATTGCACCTATTATATCAGTGCAAAGTAAAATATTAGAAATTATTACTACAAGTACATAGGATCCTATATAAATAGTGTTTGAAATTAACATTTAAAAGAAACATGAAATAATTTGACATATTCAGTGCTTTAAGAGAGCTGCACAAAAATAAGCAGCTGCAAAGTACTGAATTACATTTGCTTAATGAGAATCAAATTTTACAGTTAGCTTACTGTTGCACCATGCGAGAGGGGGGAGGATTGGGGAGTCCTGAAAAGGATGGTTGGTAATCTTTCTTGTGTGTGTGTAGACCCGACGACGGATAGAGAACCCGTCTGAAACGTCCAGCCCCTCCTACCACCCATGATCCTCTCATACCGCCCCTATAGAGCTCTTTAGAACTATAAGCTCAAGAAAGATTACCAACAGTTTTTTTAGGACTACTCAAGAAAGATTACCAACAGTCCTTTTCAGGACTCCCCATTCCTCCCCCTCTCACATGGCGCAACCCTTAACTTACTGTATATCTACATCACCATGCAAGCCGATACTTATGAGCAGAATATGAGAATCAAATTATTCTTCATACCGGTAATAATGTTAATTAGCATAAATTAAAGTTCCTTCATTACAAATATCCCTTTTTTTATAATACATTTTTCAATATATATTTTGAATACATAATTGCACCAATCATATTGGTGTGTTGAAATTAAGTACAGATAATTACTTTAAGCACATAGCATCCACAAGGGTGTTTTAAAAGGAACGTTTTAAAGAAAAAACCCAGAGCATATACTTCCACAAAGACAGGAATTTAAGTACGGTAAGAGAATTTTACAAAACAGCATTAAGTACTGGATTAGATATGCTTTGTGATAAATCATATTCTTGTCCATAATTTTATAGAATGTTGATTAGCGTAAAAAAATCCTCGTTTAAAGAGCCTTTGATAGCTACCAGTAACATTTCAGAAATCTGATCGGATCTTAATACTTGAACATTTTAGCTGATTATCATCAATGAAAGGAATAAGATATTTAGTCGGTGCGTTTCCATGCAATATGTCCCGTATGGTAGTTGTCTTGTTTCACCCAAATCGATCTCATCCAAAAATGAAAGCATAGATTAAAACACTGAATAATGTTTGTGATACCAGAAACAACCATGCGGTAAGTTAATGGTCAGACTGAGAAATTTTCTTTATTGGATAAAATAAATACCCGGTACCCAGTAGTACTATGTTGTTCAAGACATATTACCTAAGAATCTCCATACAGTGAAAATGCACCAATGCATTTAACTGTTATCATTAGTAGTAGTCCAATTTTCAATACAATCGCTCTGCTGAAATTTCTGGAAATAGATATTGACAAACAGTAAAAACACAATGAAATAGAACAAGCTTGCATGCATAGCAGATTCGTTTTCTACATTTAGGAATGAGGATTATTACATTTTACATGATTATAGATAAGGCCTAAAAAAAAATGATGTTGTATTGCCCTTTAGGTGCAAAAAACATGGGTCGGTCGGTCAGAAATGTTTTTATATTTTTTTTTTACTCCCTCTTTGGGCTGATATATACCGGTATATATATATATTTTTTTTTTAAAGCCGACCTTAGATTTCAAGATTTTGGGGTCGGTCCCAAAGGGCAATACAACATTTTTTTTAAAGGCCTCACAGAGGTACAATGATATTTCGCTAAATTATCACAGAACGAAATAGCAACGAAATACTATACACCCGGTCACAGTTTTCTCCCTTTTCACATAGGCCCAATTAATCTTCCTGGGTATCGTTTTACATCTAACTTCTTACATTTTCTTTAAATGCATTGTAGATGGGGTGTCATTCCGATAACTTCATGACAAGGACAAATCAATTATCCAATATGATAGCAAATAGTGCTTGCGACTTGCGTCAATTATTCCAACGCAATGTTCGCACTGTTCATGCAGCTGGTAGATGTAACCCTCACATGGGGTGTTCAAAGACTGTGCAGGTTGTGACCCAGTTACGGAAAATGATGTCTCGTGTGCAATGAGGATTATTACTACATGTGTTATTGTGCGAGTATAACGAGCCTTGTTGAACGCAATAAAATCTGGATAAACATTTATATATAAGTTCAATATCTGTGCATAATTCTGTTTTGAGACTGTCAAAAGTATATCTAATATTGCAAGCATCACTTGCAATAGAAATCATCCCTTTCAATCAGTCCAGGGAGGGGCTGGTCTCGAAATCAAATACTCTTCTATGATGTAACAAATCATTGAAAATGTCAGAAATGCCATGAGTCCGTATATTTTGTGACAAACGCATATGGCCGACGGTATGGTCAACGCGTAGGTCACGGCGAAACCCACGGCCTGCCACAGCCGGAAGTTTGCAAAGGCAGGCTCCTGAGATTCGGGAAATATCACGCCGAGCAGAGCTGGAAGAATGAGGAGAGAAGGGGAAAAAGAGAGAATAAAATTAGACTGGATATAAACAACAGCTACAATACAAAAAGCAGAAAGTACTGTATTATGACTACTTTTGTGATGTTACACAGCAGGAAGGCAGTTTGTTTTAATAGTATCATCTTCTTCTATCTTTCCTAATACAGCCGTAACAATATTTGCTGTTGGCTCTTGTGTATCAATACTAATAGCCATTTGATTCATTCTGGGATATCCTTTTTTTGTACACAGATATTCGCCTACTGATACTTGCATGTGGCTTATGTTTTTAGTTACAATGGTATGAAAGTGAAACAATTTGAATAGCACAATAACATTTCAGTTTCAAGCATGTGAGCTACTTGTAGTATACATAAAAAAGAAATAACAGATGCTCAACTATTTTCACTTCACTTCCTTTTGATCCCTTGTGATTAAAGGTAAAGACCCGTTATGGTCATGCGATTGCATTGTGAAAGAAACGTTGTGGAATCGATCAGAAAAGGTTGATCATCTAGCATCTGCAAGGTTCTGGAATCATCAAAATGATAATGGCCCATTCTTCATAAAGTTACAAGCACTATACACAGAAAGATGTACATGGGACTACCCGATATCTCTCACAGACCATGAGAGAAACAAATTTACAAAATATATGAATTAGTAGGCAGTTTCTCGGCAATTTTTTTATCATCATGTATTAGTCAAAACATATTATTTCACATGATTGGTAATGAGAGCTTCCATTTCATTTTTTGAAATTGGGGTGTTTCCAATACTGGTCTTTACCTTTAACATTTGTAATTTTGTTTGGCTGATTTTTTTAAATATACGATCGCAAGGGCTTTTGAAATGAACTCAAGGACAATTTCTATACCCTACTCTGCTGCCTCAGGAAATCATGTTCTGCTCATGTAATTTTTCTCTGTTCTGTCAACGTATTTCAAAATATGAGGCACAAGGCTACTGAACTGGCATTGGGTTGATTTTTTTAGTCTTTGCTCTCATATTATAGTTTTCAACCCTTTTCTTCTCTTTTTTTCCTGAAAACAATTTCTAAATCAACTTGTGGCAATTCCAATAAACTTGTGCACCACCAATTTAAATGTGCAAACATGACAATGATATTATCTGATGACATGACTTCTGAACAGAATCTGAAGGCATTACAATATGATATTGAAATTCACCTACTGTACATTGAATTCTTGAAAATCTTTGCAATCGTGTTTGATTCAGTTCAATTCAATTTGTATTTATTTCATTTCCAAAAGAAAGATAAACAATTGTATAACAAATATTATTACAGAAAGTATAAAGAAAAATGTATATGTACACATTTATTTTTTTCTTGGTACTAAAATTACAAATACACTTTAGAAATAATAAAATTATTACAAGAAACTCCTAATTTCTGAGGAATTAAATGTCTCACATGAAATCTGTGTCTGCAACACGGCATCCCCGATACCCCACCCCACGGCAAAAAGGACGAGCTGCCAGGTGGCCGAGTGCTCCGGGTTCCACACCTCAAAGCCAATTAGAAGAGCCATGTGGACCACACCCCCAAACAAGAAGATCACGATCCGACCCGAGTACTTCTCGAGCTGGCCAAAGATGACCGAAGACAGCGCATCGGCAACACCGAATCCGATCATGACGTAGCCGACTTCACCGGCACCTCTTGTACAGCTGACGAAAGACTGAAATAATACAATAATAGGATAGGAATGGTCACAATGAAATAATTAGAAGAAAATAATGAATATTCATGCACTCACAAAAGGAAGAATGAATATGAATGAGGGTTCTTGTTATGGGTAGACCACATGAGTGAGATGGATACATACCCCCCTTAAAAATATCTAACTTTCAGGGGGTTCCAAAGCCCTTGATGGTCATCAACAAGTAGGTCTACCATCTCGTACAACCCACAGCCTTTGCAATAAATGAACATACCTTTTTATCTGTCCATGGGTAAAAACTGAAAAAAAACATTTTTCTATTTTGTTGTAAATAAGACATGTGGGAGTGAAATGAGGGCAGCTGGCATTCTATCCACAATTTGGAAATGGAGGACACAGTATCAAAAGCCTCCAACAATTTTTAGTGTTTTATTAATGCCGAGAAGCACTCCAAACCACAATTTTTTTATCAAAAAAACAACAAAAACGTAGGGACTCCTTTTTTTGCTTGACAAAGACACCCAGAGTACAGTAACGTGACCCTCCATGATTACAGTTTAAAGAGCAATGTCTTGAGTGTTCTGCCAAAGGCAGGTCCACACACCAGAGCCCTCTTCTTCATTATATCATATAATTCCCGGCCATTGCCAAGATATTTTACATCTGACGTACAGTGTGCAATGCAAAGGTCAGGTGTTTGGACAGAGTCCATCTTGCCAAGAGCCACGTGATAAAGTTTATGCACAATATGATAACTTAATCGATTATTCAACATGCTGCTTACAAAAAATAGATCAGTAAATCTCAGGTGCTTACTCTCTATATTCAGGCTATTTTGTTGTACATTATTGACCACATCAAGACTCGAGTGCATGTTTATCTGATGGAGGGATGGCTACATGTATTCCAAGCTGATAGCCTTACTACATGTAGGGCTTGGATCAGACAAAATATGAAATTAATTATAATTTCATGTCGATTTACGTCGCAATTCCATATAAAATTCATTTATAATTTGTTACGAGTGGTCTAGACGTTGTCTATTGACTCATGTTATTACACAACCTCCTCCCTCCACAAGTAACAGTAATCATGGAAGAATCCTGGATCGATGAACAGGCTTAGACCAACAACATTGTGTATTAAAGTGAAGTAAGTACCGGGTAAGTAAAAAAATGCTTCCATTTTTCATAATCACTGGGTCTCATTAATTTGACTTTTCTAAAAATTACACATTTTTGTTACATTTGCTAACATTTTAAATCCCTGTAGATCTAGTGTAAAATGCAAAGGTATTCAAATTTACATTGGGCTATATTTCAAATATTGGTTCTTCTTCCTTAGAAAACTTTAGTCCAAAATGTTCAATTCTAATAAAGTTTCATTGCCATTACTTGTGTCATTAATGATGTTGTCATGCTGCTGTTATTTTTTTCTTTTATTACTATCATATTATCAATAGTACTATTTCTATTTTTATTATTATTAACATCAATCATTATCATCATTATATTCTATATTAGTGAATAGTTATAAGTTAACTTTGGATACCATTGTAAAATCTGCACTGATAAAGGCCTGTTCTGCTCCATTGTAGATCATGAGTGGTATGATGAGAAAGAGATACGGGGTCTTCATTAACCGGAACGTTGATACCAGGTGATCCGACAGATGCATCTTCCAAGTTTTACTCTCTCTGTGAGAAACCTTTGGTAGACTGTCCAAGAAGAAGATTAAAATGAGTGTCGATATGAGACCGAGGGTGATGTAGATGACAATGAGGATGAGTGTTTGGTCCTCAGCCATCTCAACGTCCCCTGTGACGTTGAAGCTGATGCCGGTTCCACAGCTGAAACGTCCGCACTGGGTCATCGTATCAGAGGAAGATTCATTGTGAAGAAGAAGTGATGAGACGAGGTTGCCCCATACTTGGGCGGACTGGAAGAAGCAGAAGAACACACCGTTGAATCGATTGATGATTGGTTCTGGGATGCCATCCTGCACATCTGCAAGCTGGATGGCTGATGTTGTAAGGTAGGTGCCGACTGCCGTCCAGAAGGGTGATGCAGCTAATCCTAGCAAGGCTGCTGCAGGAATGAGGGTATAAACGGCAGGGTAGATGTTGCTTGCCGAGAAGAGGGCATAGAACACGCTGCAGACAACCATGGTCCATTTCACCTTCAAAACCCAGATAACAAGTGGCGATAGCAAGCTGGATATGATCACACCAATGTAGATAGCACATAACGATGTGACTCCAAGCCCTGCGCTGTAGTTCAGACTACTCTGCAAGTTGGCCATCGCACTGTATGCGCTGAATGTGAGCATAAACGCCAGTCCGATAACTATCAGGTTTTTCCAGTACCGAGCTGGGCTGAAATGTTTTGGCACAAGTCTGCTGCTGCTTGAGCTATGACTCGAAAAGTTACCATTGTTGGACGAGGATTGGCTGCCGCTTGCAAAAAGCAACGCTTGTCGTTCCTCCTGGGTCATGTTTAACTCTGCTTTACCTTTACTGGGCTTCCTGTCGAACTCCTCTGTTTTGTCAACAGAATGATCATGATCAGGGTCTAAACCTTTGAAATCTACTGAAAGAGCCATCGTTATAGAGATAAGCGTTACACAATCCAAAGGCAATACCAGATAACTTGAAGCTGAATGCTTAAGTTCTTGTCAGTGATGTAAATTAGCCTTCACACTCTGCACATGCACTTTGATCTTCTTCAGTTTAACATGCAAAGTCAAGCCTAAGGATGAGTTAATGAATGATAGAAAAGATATAACGTTCGTAAGTGATGATATTAGTATTACATCGGGGTAGATTCCCCCCGAATGGTGAAGTTCCAAAATGTTCTGAATCAGTTCGTGAATGCCCAACACTGTAAACCGCTTTATAACCGCGGCCTCGACGAGAGAACGAAGGGGAGCCGGGCCGGGAGCTGGATCTGCTGTCCGAAATACTGCCCAAAATACCGTCCGAAAAAGAACGATAAAGTCTGGCCAGTTGTGACTATTTCCTCAAGAGGCTTTATTGTTCCAAATGTGTTTACTTAATCTGTCTTGAATGAGTTGTCCACAGAAACCACGACGAGATACTGAGCAAATATTGACCGTTTCCTCATTTTGGATCAACCATACACGTTATTTCTCGCACAGTGGTTTTAGATCAACTTGTAAGGTCAGGTGACATCGGCAAAGTATCACGTGATGATGGGCGTGGGAGGCACAGTCTCGGTACGGTACAATCGGAATAAATCTTGACATGCTCGAGCTGAAATATTGGAGAAGCATTTATAAGTTTAAGCAGTGGCGGATCCAGGGGGGGGGGCCGAAACGGCCGCGGCCCCCCCTATTGGCGGCGCAAAAAAAAAAAAAA
>BEXV01000862.1:50310-62878 GCA_003118195.1 Hemicentrotus pulcherrimus | reverse complement strand
CAGATACGTCATCGTTTCAGGGGCAGCTGATCGACGTAAAGACCATGATGCGATGCCGTTTTCGTCCGTCTTTCGCCAAGGTCACCACGCCCAAAAGATTCTCATTTTTCTTCTAATAAACACCCGACGCTGATCGGCAATCAAACAGAAATTATCAAGACGATCGCAAAGACCTTCGAAAAACATTTAACCTCGTGCAATTTCATTAGCCTTAATTATTGTGCGTCACCTATCGAAACGTGCGAATATTATGCGATGACATATTACGTAATCCGAACATGATCTTCATCGGATATACAATTAAAGATTGAAATTGCGTTTGAGCTGATTTCGCGAAAGTCGTTGCATTCGTTTTCATATTGTTTGAATGAGCATTTCTTCAGCATTAAATCACCACCTTCACAATATTGTAGGACACTTGTCCCTGCTACAGTTGATCCGGGGTCAATTTATCTTAATCGTTCATGAAAGAGGTTAAAATGTTGGTGATTAGCATTTATTGCAAATCATTGAAATTTGAAGAAAAAAAAATAGAATAGAAAAATAATGTTGTCACTCATCTAATCACATCTCATGCGATAAACTTGTTTGTGCAGACAGTTATTACTTACTCTCTTAATCTAATAGTGACAATTAGAAATCCACTTCTTTTGGGACGTGTCATATTATTGGTGATCACTTCCTTTGAAGTTGAATCCACTCTAGGTTATATTGAAATCAACCCCTAAGTGGTGTTTGAATCACTTTTTTTGAAAGTGGATTCAACTATTCCTATTTCTTTATTTTGAGCGTTGGTTCCAATAAAAACCACTCGATGCCTAATATGTCTCCCTCAAAAAAATATATCCCTTTGGAGTTGAATCAACTTCATATTATTTTGAAATCAATCCGGCTCCGGAGTATAGTGCTTGAATTGGTCTTTTGAGAATGAATTCAACTCCTAAAAAAGTGATTCCTAAATATTACGAATCCCCAGAAGCGGACTTCCGCTCCAGCACAATTTAAAGATAAAAATCCATAGCCCATATTTACACAAAATGTTCTAAAATCATGTGTCATAATATAAAGATAAAGAATGGCAAAATATACATGTACGTGAATATGTTTCATTTTTTATAACGCGTCCTGCTATAACACCCGGATACTTGCATCTCTTTTTGTAGATTAAATATAGTTTCTACAGTCGTTTTTGATGGTTGGTAACGTGTTATTCAACAAACGAAGCTCAAGAACTTTGTCCAATTTGGTAATTTCTCACAACGTTATGTTCTTGTAATATCTTTACCGGTCATGTAAAGTTGTAATGTGTGAACAATGGTTGAAAATTATTACAGCAGGGAGAATGAAGTCACATCTCCCCGATTACAGAATGACAGAATATTCTTTCCCCCATTTTGATGTTTCGTTGAGCAGTGGTGCTTATTATTTTCTAAGATCAAAGTTTATTGATTTTTCGACATCTATTGGGAAACTCATGGTAAGGGAATGTCAGTTATATGCTGAAGATATTATTGAAGGTATATATTACGGAGAAAAGGCATCCGAATATTTATTGCATGTACAGTGCATCGTCCTTTTCTGTAGAGTTATAATATTCTTCAAAAGTCACGTGCTTGCGTAAATAGTGCATCTATTGTCAAGGAAACCAAATTCATAAGCCGTTGCCCAGGATAAAATCATGTTTTCCCCATGGTTTCGATCAGACTTCGAAAGATAGTGTCGTATAATTTTCATGAATAATTAAGACAGTGTGTGATGTTTGGGAAGGATGACGAGCTTTATAAGCACCTAGCGTGATACCTTCAAAAGCACTTCTCGTGGGGGAAGAAAAAAAAAAGTGCTACGAGACAGAAAGAGAAAACAAAAAAGAGGGGGGGGGAAGGTAGGAATGCGATAAAAGTTAAAGAAATGAGGAGGATGACGACTGCGACGATAATAATAATGGAGAGACAGTTGGAAAGTTGAGAGAGAGTTAGGAAGAGTGGAAGAGAGTTAGGAAGGGTGGAAGAGAGAGGAAGGGTGGAAGAGAGAGAGAGAGAGAGTGTAGAGAGAAGGGAAAGCCCCAGAGCGGAGAGACAGTCACGGAAAAGGACATCAACAACGAAACGAGTACCGGTATAAAGATAAATGCAAAGAATCTAACGTGGGAACGGAAACAAAATAGAAAAAACATTACGAACTATATACTCCCGATCATGTAACAACTTCAGTTACAATGGACTATCAATAATTCCATATGCTTACATGTATGTCACTGCTCTTTAAATTTCCAATCTTCTTTCAAGCAACAACCATTTTTTTCAATTTTCTTCTCTCCGACTTTCCTTTTGCATTTCAACACTTTATCTTCCTCGCCATCTCACTCGCACGTACACCATATTATGTAACCGTGTATAATACATGTAAACTTTACAAAAAATAAAACAAATGTTCTCCATTTCAAGTGTTGATATCTCTTCTGTTACTATATTATCATATTTGACTTTGTCATCATTGAAAAGCCTTATTATTTCCCTTTCGCAATGATGCCCCATTTTGTAAAGATTATTTTGACATAGAATGTGTGGTACACCCGAATATGGGGCAAAGTCAAAAGTGAAAAGTTGCATAGTGTATTGAATGATATTGAGTCGGTCATGTATTTTCTTATTCTTTGGAGACTCAACACATGTTTTGAATGATGCTGAGGTGGTCATGTATTCTCCCATTCTTTGGAGACTCAACACATGTTTTGAATGATGTTGAGGTGGTCATGTATTCTCCTATTCTTTGCAGACTCAACGCATGTTTTGAATGATGTTGAGGTGGTCATTCATGAAGTAGCAATGGGTTGTTTTCACCTTTTGTTTGGAAGATGAAATGTGTTTTAATCCAATGATTGTGAGATTATCCTTGTGTTTTGAGTTTCATACGGATTATTGCAAGCTCGTCAGTTCTCCACTCCAACAAACACTACTTTCTTAAAGCATTTTTTCCTCTTTAATACCAAGTTGAAATGCATGGGAGAGGGACTAAACATCGCATAACATATGTGGATCAAACGGAAAGTAGAAAAAAAACTGTCAAATCACATTCTTCCAGTACATTATATCATTTATTAAAAGGCAATATGTTTCAAGTAGAATTTTTAATAGATCCAATATAAGGTAAATATATATCTATTTCTAGGAGCATGGGATATACTATCAAACTCAAAATAGAAATTACTCAATTTCAATTTCTCTTGATGATCAACCAAATGGTACATATCATAAATGCTGGATTGAAAACGGTTCTAAGGAAATGTTACTGGAAATGCCAGTCAAGTCTTTCTATTGGCTCTAATAAGCACATAAGATCATCAAATACACGTACAAGTATATCCATCATATCTCCTAATTCTCAACATATTGAATGCTTAGGCGAAGTTAGCTTGGCCTGGGGGCTTTGGATATTTTCTTATATGAAAATCAAATCATATTCAATGCATTACGTACATGTATACCCTTGTAATGCAAAGAGGAGGAATGGAAGACAGAAAATAATGCTACAGAGAACCCCCTCCCCCCCCCAAAAAAAACTTTTTCCTCTCATCCAACACTTTCTTAAACATGTTAAAAGAATGTAATTTGTATTCTTGCTTTTATGATCTTCCCCATGTCAGAAGCAAGTCACATGGAACATGAATAGACCGGTTTACTAAGATATTCAAATTTATAGAGGTTTCTTTCCTGGGGACTTAGTGATGATGAATANAACTGTATAGACTTGATAAATATGTGAGCATACAGACTTCCCAGAAATCTAGGAAGACAATTTCAACACTCTACATTGTTTATCCCGTAGAAATCCTGTTCAGATGACGGAATATGTCTCTGTAATGTTCTCACATTCCAAGAGGTGGTGGACAAGGATTCTGAGTTTGCCTTCAGCTTTAAAAAGAACTCATTTAAAGCCCAACTGCACTACTTATAGCTACTTGCGCCCTCTATATAGCAAACAATGGCTTATCGGTGACCACTGGTACTTTGTTGGGTAATCCCTTTGGCAGCTCACTCAGGAAGCTCTACTGGGATGGTAGGTGAGGCGAGTAACTACAAGGAGTGGCATGAATTGCAGGAATGGTGTGTGGACAAAGCACTCATCAATTTACAGGTCCCTTGGTGATACCCTTTTTCTTATGTTAATTGAGAGCTGATTTGATGAGATACCACCTGTCAGTGACCATGCAGAGAGGTATAATCCAGAGATGGCCAAACTAGTGCAGATAGGCTTTAAAATGTATTCCATGATCTTTTCTTGAAGTCTGGTACAAGTCCAAAGAGGGATTTTTTTACATTACAAACTTAATTTCATGTTAACTGTTTTGTACTGTCAAGCCATTAAGATTATCATACGGATGAGGTGGATGCACTTCTTCTCCTTTTCCTCGACTTCTTCCTCTTTTTCTTGCCCTTCTTGCTCGATTTTGACCTGCAATTGGAAAATGAACAAATTGATCAATGAGAATA
Organism: Hemicentrotus pulcherrimus; assembly: GCA_003118195.1. Taxonomy (NCBI): domain Eukaryota; kingdom Metazoa; phylum Echinodermata; class Echinoidea; order Camarodonta; family Strongylocentrotidae; genus Hemicentrotus; species Hemicentrotus pulcherrimus. The sequence goes on along the minus strand of BEXV01000862.1, from coordinate 58,388 downwards.
ATATGAGGTGAAACAGTAAGACGCAGCACACATATTTAGTGGTAAAATACAATTAGACTTTCATCCCTGAATCCATGGTTATATTCAATTTCATTTCGAATTCTGAACTCCTATGAGACATGTATTGCAAACTAAAAAGATACCGAGCAAGAGAGCTGGTTGAGAGGAACTTTATTTAAAACAAGAATTATAAATAATTTGTACTCTTCTTTCTGATTAAATGATGCCTCCGCCATGGAGCAATTTTACAAACCAAAACAGAAGTGAACTATTTTTGCAAACATAATGAGCCTTGTGACCTTTGACCTTGTGACCCCAAAATCTAATCAGTTTATCCCTATTTTCACGAAGTGACGGTGTGAATGAAAATCGCATTCGCGTACATTTGCGTGCAGATTCTCCGTCACTTCCTGAAAATAGGAAGGAGTTCATTGGCTCTGCAAGATACATGCATGACCCAAGTTTGACGGGAATCCATCAATGGATTCTTGAGATAACGCGATCATGAGAACGGGACTTATGCACGTACGTACGGACGGACGGATAACCCGAAAACATGATTCCTCCGGCTACTTTGTAGCGGAGGCATAAAAATGGCCCGAATCTTAAGAAATATCTAAAAACTTTAACAGTCACACATATTAGAAAGAAAGATATTATATGTTTACTTGAAGGAAGAAAGTGTATCAGTACGTCGTCGAAGCAACCACATAATCAGGTTGCCAAGATAGCGGCACAGATTGAGTTTAATATCCGCAGTGGGAACGCCAGACTGGTCATTGATGTACCAATCAGGAGCAGACTGTTCAGGTCTGACCTGCGATTTCTGAACATTTATAGAGCTGATATTTACAGAGGAGGATTGTGAGGGGGTGTACACAAGTTGAAAGAGGATCTAAAAACCAAACTACAGGGATATGGCACACACACACGTTCTCATTTGCTTTATCATTTTTTTTCTTCTTTAATGTCTCTTACGCAGAGCATTGGGACAAATCAACACAGTATTGGCTTACAACATTACATACAAGAAAAGTGTGGGTTTAAGAAACCAGTTCATGCTCTGGCAACAATTGCTAGGTGGTGGATTCCAAATACAAACAAAAGTCCTAACTTCAAACCTGGACCATGCACTATACCTAGCCCAAACTCTAACCGAACCTAGAAGACATTCAAAACCCAAAACAGGTCACCCTTTATTATTTGAATTTTTGTTTCAACAAAAAATAGGCCAGGCTTTAATTGTCAAACATATAGGGCTAAAGTGAGGGCTGCAAAGGGGAGTTTAGTTACGGTTAGGGTTATAAGGTTGTGGTAAGGATTAATATTTGGTCAAGAGTTGAAGTGAGGAATTTGCCAAATGTACGAAATTGACCACACCCCAATTGTCACTAAGTCTTCTTACCTATTTTCTATAGCAGCTATTGCGGTATCCANTTTCTCCTTTTCCTCGACTTCTTCCTCTTTTTCTTGCCCTTCTTGCTCGATTTTGACCTGCAATTAGAAAATGAAAAATTGATCAATGAGAATAATACGAGGAAAAACAGTAAGACGCAGCACACTTATTCATGACGTGGTAAAATACAGTCATTCAATACTTTCATTCCTGAATCCAGGCTTACATTCAATTTTATTTCGAAATTCTGAACTCCCATGAGACATGTACTGTAAACTTAAAAGTTACTGAGCAAGAGAGCTGGTCAAGAGGAACTGTATTTGAATGAAGATTCGTAAAGAAATTGTGCTCTTCTTTATGAATACTTTTGTTAAACTAGAACCAAATCTTAAGTAATATTTGACATTTTTGACAGACTCAGACATTAGAAAGATGGATATTTAGGTGTATTTGAAGGGAAGTGTATCTGTACGTCGTCAATAGCAACCACAGAATCTAATAGTCGAAAGAGTTTGCATTAGAATGATATACTTTCTTAAAGATATGATAACATCGATAAGTTTTGAAAAAAATTGTGTATCTGTACGTCGTCGAAGCAGCCACATAATCAGGTTGCCAAGATAGCGGCACAGATTGTGTTAATATCCGCAGTGGGAACGCCGGACTAGTCATTGACATACCAATCCGGAGCAGACTGTTCAGGTCTGACCTGCGATTTCTGAACATTTGTTCAGCTGATATTTACAGAGGAGGATTGTGAGGGGGTGTACACAAGTTGGAAGAGGATCTAAAAACTAAACTACAGGGATATGGCACTCGAACAACACACAACATATTATTTGTTGTGTTGTCTTGGGCTTTTTTCTCATGTATGTAGAGCATTGGGGCATATCAACACCAAGATATTTGCTTACAACATGGCAAATAATAAAAGTGTGGGTCAAGAAACTAGTTCATGCTTTGGCAACAATTGCTAGGTATTGGATTCCTAGTACAAACGAAATTCCTAACTTGAACCCTGGACCGTGCACAATACCTAGCCCAAACTCTAACTCTAACCTAGAAGAGCTCCCAATGGGTCACCATTAATGATTTAACTTTTGCTCTTGAAACAAAATTGTGCGGGGCTTTATCTGTCAAACTTATAGGGCTAAAGTGAGGGCTGCAAAGGGGAGTTTGGTTAGCTTTAGGATTAAGGTGGCATTATTGTGTGTGGTCCAGGGTTAAAGTTAGGAATTTGCCAAATGTAGGACATTGATCACATACCAATCGTCGCCAGAGGAACAGTCAGATGACTAAGGAAATCTTCTTACCTATTTTCTATAGCAGCTATTGCGGTATCCAAAGCTGATCTGAACTCTCCTGACCTCTTGACCTCCGACCTCTCCTTATACGTCTCGAGAATGGGTAATATCTCGCCAAAGTCCGGAACCTGGTCGAAAACATCAATATTTTCCACAGTGAATACAACTACTAAAACTTTCAGAGAAGCTAATTGAAATGTTCTGTAGATGGCATGATTTCATGAAGGTCAATATTACAGTTACATAATACATTAAAACGAGATAAATTCAAATAATTGCCTGCGAATATCAAGTATTTATATGGTCACTAAAATGATCCTATAATTGACAAGTTATATAACATCTTCTAATTTTAAGCACACTTCATAAACAAGGTTGATTACAAAGATTGGTAATGAGCGTTAAAGCCTTACCAAAGGGCATGAACGCATTGACTTGGTTTCGAAACTGGGACCTACCGGTTACGAGACCACTGCTCTACCACTGAGCCATCGTGCCTCCTCTAAAGTTAACACAAAGTAGCATATCAAACGTACCTTGTTGAGATGATGACTGAGCACTGCACACTGCTGGACAGCATGAAGAAACTGAATGGCAGACTTGGCTTTGAACTGTGACCCCTCTCCCAGCATGCCTTGCAAGATCAACGTCGCCACGGACAGGATGTGCTTGCTGACCTTCGGCCATGATGAAAGTGAACCCTGGGAAGGAAAGCAGACATCGTTAAGAGACATCATGGATCAGTGATCGAATTATTGTCTTGACATGGGAATTACGAGTATAGAAATGTCATTTATGGAATGAAGATAATGTGTGGGTAAGAAAGACACTGGTATCAATTTCTTTCTTTTTAACTATAAGAACGACGTATATGCACGGTATTCATTTCTCAACTGATGTAATGTTCACTCTGACAGGTACAGATGGCCTGATTATGATGACAGATCTTCTGAGTTTTAGGAGTGATGGGTTTACTCTACCCCCATGTATTATATAACCATGGAAAGAGATGGTCTACTCTAACCATGGGCGTTGATGGGGGACAAACATATGGATCATGAGACCAGAGATGCTAACCTCTTGACACAAACAAAAAGACTTTCACCAAAACTCATCGCAACCACCATACAAGATGGGGGTAATTATATGTGCTAGTGTGTGTCTTTTGATGAGGCACAAATCTTTAATTACCAAGTGAATTGGATACGACTTAAAGCCCTGTCCTCTGGATATCATTTTCTTAGTTTCTGAGTAAAAATAAAAAATACTGTCACATACAGTTGAACTGTATGATTTTTCTTCATAGGATTCCCTCAGTATCATTCTACTTAGTAGATTTGGAAATGCAGTTCATCGACTCAACAAACCTGGCCTCGCCTGCTTGCTTCTTGATCTCAAGTTGCATCATAAGCAACATTTCCACTTGGCTAGAGAGATATCCGCTCACAACCGATTTTTCCCCTCTGAGTTTGTACGACTCTTGACAGAATTGACTACAGAACATATTCTTCACACTTCCAAACGTCCCTCAGCTACGTACGTTCATGTGTGTGCATAGCTCTGTAATGGCCAATTATTAGTTAGAATCTCATCATTCTCTTTGAAATCATTCCCCACCCCCCACTCCCGGCTTCGTAAGGACATGTGTTATATAACAGACAATCATTAAAATTATAAAAAACTTAGAAAACTTACCGAGTATGGTCTCTTGCTAAGGAGCAAGGTGAGCATTCTACAGGCTTGTGTCTGAAGAGAAAGAAAAAAGAAAAGACAAAGTTAAAAAACTCCAATCCTTCACATATACATTTGAATATTGTTTACATTTCATTCTCTAATTCAGGGCTTAAATTAATCCAAGGCCACCAAGGCCATGGCCGTGGATGCCCCTCTCATTGGCCTTGGAGATTTTTTGTGCCCTTTCCAATTCTTCCTATTTGTGCTGTAATATAAAGAATGTGCCCTACAGAAAAGTGGCCTTACCCTAAAGTTATTGAAATTTAAGGCCTGCTAATTAGTTTCATTTATACATTTCTTGAGGGCTAAGATGGAATTATACAAAGAAGAAATGATAAGTAAGATTTATGTTAAGCAAGGAATGAGCATAATTTGGCATTTTGCCCAGTTTGTAATAGGTCATAAACAGTGTTCCTGATTTTGTATACATTTATGCACATAACATCTTTTCTTGATACTCACTCTTCTGTACAGCTGTACTCCATTTTGGGCAGAAGTAGTAAGGGTGTCTGATAGATGCCATGCCAGGGCCTGTAGGAAGGAAAACAAAACAACATATTGCATTCAACGGATAGACAGAGATACGGCAACTGCAAGAGAAAACATGAAATGGCAGTCTTCCATTAATATGTTCAATCAATCAAACAAACACACACAATTAACAATAAAGAGGTTAACAAAGCATTTAAAGTGAGAAAGAAAAGTTTCAAGGAAAAGATTATCAATGTAATCATGCCTAGGGACTATACTACAGACTATACTTATTACATGTATGTCTAAAACATTTCATTTTCAAGAATATGATTTCTGTATCAATACCTGCAACTGTAAAAGCAAAATTTGAATACTGATTAGACTCTACTTACTGGAAATCTGTCAATGAGATCCGTGAACAAGTTGGGATGCAGACATGTGGCTCTGAAAGAGACAAAACAGAAAGGAAAATGAGAAAAACAAAAAATATTAAGTACTTCTTGATTATAATATTGTCTAAGATTATAATCGTAAGCCTTTATGGAGCCACAGAAATCATAATGCTGAAAACACTACATTTATGTTTCTGATATTGTATATCTACAAGCACAGCATAGTAAATGAATACCTCGAATAGCAATAAACGTATGTCCATGGTTGTGACTATCTAAATACTGACCAATAGTCTAATTCACAACCTTAAAAATCGTGCAGGATGCATTGACCAAAATTTTGCACATATCTCAACTGAGGAAGAGAAATCTACAAAATTAGATTTGTATCTCCCATGCCATCAAAGTGATTATTCTATTGACATTACGCATGCATGTACTTCAATTTTCGCTGCTTCCATCTTGAAGGTACTTACCTATGCATTGTGAAGTCCTCCAGGGCATCAGTGTAAAGCCCTGTTATCCTACCAACATCAACCAGTCCCATTGCTGGCTCCTCTTCTGCCTCCTTCTCCTCTTCCTCCTCTTCCTTTCCTTTCTTTTTGCCTTTCTTTTTCTCACTGCCCATTGCCCTCTGACCTCTCGTCTTCAAGGGTGAGGGGTCAGTGATGGCCACGTTTCCTCGAAGGACTCTCATCTAGATGGTCAATCATAAGAAAGGGCGTCATTTAGTTTACTCTGTCACACAGAGCATAAGCAGTATTCAATCATATGGAAATGAAGCTAAAAGCATTCAAGTTTATCTATTCTTTTCCTCAAATATCACACAAAACAAGGGATAGTTAGAAAAATATGAGAGGAGGTGTATCAGTACTTCAGTCTGTAACAACCACATGATCAGGTTGCACAGAAAAGCTGTACAGATTGGGTTTAATATCCGCAGTGGGAACGCCAGACTGGTCATTGATGTACCAATCAGGAGCAGACTGTTCAGGTCTGACCTGCGATCTTTTAAATTCACAAATGTTAATGTTCAATCAGTAATTATGACTGTATCTACAGACCATGCTTATGTGCCATGATTGTGTGATATTCTTTGCTTATATGCTTGAAGCAAAATATTCATCCTTAAATGTGATACCTGTAGTAGTTTTTCCATCTTTTAACATCCATATCTTCAATAACTGAGAATCACTGAAATAAGTCATCAAATCAATATTGTATTTTTTCACACCAGGTAAACAATAAAATATCAATTTTTTATTTAAAGCTTAGATTCAAACTCAAGCATCAAGGAGCCAAATGTGGACCCTTTTTTCTATCAAACCATGCAACATAAAACCCAAGTTGAATTACTTACCAGAAAGAGACAGCCAGTCGAAACAAGCGAGACGATTGTCATGGAGTGAGCTGTGGATGGATAAAGGACAGAAAGACTGTCACTAGGTTTGTACATAGATGATTGCAGAGTAGTTTATCCAAGTGCTGTCAGAGTTACTCTGGGCCTCGTCTTACAAAGAGCTTGTGATTGATCCAAATCAATCGCAAGTCCTCCAATCAATAGCAAAATAGCAGTCTCCTATCTCTTATGTACATGGTTGCGATTAATATTGACTCTTTGTTAGACAGGGCTCAAGGAGAATTTTATTTTATTATTCTACACTAATATCAATACATTTCATGTAAAAATAAAAAAAGTTGCACTGAAAATAAATGTAATAGTTGCATTTCAGTAGGCTTATGAGACACACCCCCATTACAAACTAATTACAGCACTGATGTAATGTTCACTCTGACAGGTACAGATGGCCTGATTATGATGACAGATCTTCTGAGTTTTAGGAGTGATGGATTTACTCTACCCCCATGTATTATATAACCATGGAAAGAGATGGTCTACTCTAACCATGGGCGTTGATGGGGGACAAACATATCAATCATGAGACCCAGTGTTACAGATAACAGAAGAGGGGAATCAAGTTGCATAGAAGCCAAATCTGGGGGGTGTTTCACAAATACTAAGATCAACTTTAAGAGGGACTTAATATGGCAGCCATTCATGCCACTGGTTGCTCTCACCATTGGTCTCTCATTTATGATTTTTAGATAATATTTTTTCCTTCAATAATGAACTTTCAGAACGGGTAAATTCTGTAGATTTGTGACCACCATTTGTATGTCCCTTGAGAAACAAATGCCAGGAATGGTTAGAGGAACTAGTGGCATGAAAGGCCTGCCATAGCTAAGTTCAGCTTAAAATCGATCTTAGTCTTTGTGAAACACTCCCAGGAAAGAGATTTTCTTACCTTTCTTTGCAATCGTGATGAGTTCCTCGATGGTGTCATGAATGTCATCTTTGTGGTCTGAGAGGTTGTGTGGATACTAAACATTGAAAAAACAAAAAAGAAAGAATATTACTACTTTCTGAGCAAAAAAAACATCACACTAGCAACCTTTACCAACACATTTTGTATTTGAATGATTATTATTGATTTGTTAGAAGACATTTAAATTCTGAATGAGTACCTGCTCTTTCAATACAGTTACCACAAAATCCTGCCACATACCCATCTTACTTCTGGGTAGAAAGACAATAGTGGATGAAATGCCAAATGCTGCCTAAACAATGGGCAAGGATTCAAACTCCCTATCTTATTATGAGAGAAAGATTTTTTTTCTTCTATTTTTGGAGGGACACCCCCAATGACCCAGATGGAGTTATGGGCCCAAAATGTCACTAACCACACGACTATAATACTGCTACTACTACTACTACTA
>BEXV01000862.1:25233-49279 GCA_003118195.1 Hemicentrotus pulcherrimus | reverse complement strand
TGGTGCAAATCTTACTACTTCTCACCCTTTTAACCCTGCAGAGTTTATTGCGGTAGATGTTGAGAGCTTTCTCTGCCAGTAGCTGGTTGTCCTTATGACCGGCTGATGATTCTATTACCTTGAGAAGAGGCACAACCAAATCCTGCAGGGCCAAAAAGAACACAGAATACATTGAGATAATACAGTCAATACATGTAATCAGGTTTCTTTCTTACATTTCAAATATAAAACACTAGTCAAGAGAAAGAATGAATATCATTTTCATAGACAGTCTGACACAAAGGCAGTAAAACCTGTATAAACATACAGAAGACAGGAAATGTTCACTATGTAAATATTAATTTGTACAGGTTGTTTTTGTGTGTGGGTTGATATATGAAAATCTAATTAAGGAAATGTATCCGTACGTCGTCAGAGCAACCACAAAATCAGGTCACAGAGATAGCGGTACAGATTGTGTTTATTATCCGCAGTGGGAACGCCAGACTGGTCATTTAAATACCAACCCGGAGCAGACAGTTCAGGTCTGACCTGCGATTTTTAAAATTCACAAATGTTAATTTTTCAACCATTATTTATGTATGTGCAGACCATGCTTATGTCGTTATTCTTTGGTTGTTATTTTTTTTTACGTGACTGCTAAGATAGCGTAAATGCTTGTAAGTAAGCAACCAGTTGGCCGACAGCTTTAAGTCCTTCTCCAAGGACCTGGTAATGAGGATTAATGCCTTACCAAAGGGCACTAGCGCATCTAATTGGTTTCGAACCTGGGTCAGCGTATTACGAGACCAATGCTCTACCGACTGAGATATGTGCCATTCCTGTATGGTGTTCTATACTTCATCCCAAGACTAGATACCTGCCACTTTTGCATATTCCACCTCTTAACTTATTAGTAATTGAGAATGAATAGAAACAGCAATCATATCAATGATCTTGTTGTGCTTGTGTTGATATATGTAAACAATTCGTATTCTCTAGCTGTAGATGCACCTGTGCATTACTCACTTTACAAGATGCTCTCTTCAATGCACCTGCTTGGTTGCACAGAAGTAGACCTGACATTGTGCATTCTTAGGCCAATGTCCTGCTATATTGGGTGCTTTGAATGGATTAAACCATGGATTAAAGTTAGTCCGCTTTTGAGAATACCACCCTATGGTTTAAACTTACCAGGAGGAGAGGGTTGTTCTGCTGTCTCTTGATGAAGATATCCAGGAGATCCAGGACCCTGAGCTTGAAATGAAGCATGATGGTGGAGGCTTCCTTCTTGCTCTTTCGTGACCTCGATGACATGGCCTTGAACGCCTTGCTCAGGGCGTCGTCGTGGGCGAGCATCGCATCGTCGTCCAGCTCAAAGTCAGTGCCGCTGTCCTGTGTTCACAAGAGGAAATGGAAAACGAGAATAAAACAACATGCAATAATTAGAATAGTATTTAAAAGGAATGTATGCAGGGAACAGACAATTAATGACCTTTCATTTTGTTGTTGATGGTTGTATCTTTGTCTGTTTCAATTTTTTGAAAATTTAGCATATTTCAATTATAGTTATCCACTCCTCCCTCAACAGTCTGAGGGGTCATATCCTTGGAATTTTATGTCATATTGTACTGAAATTCCCTCCATATTTTAGGAATAATCATCATGCATAAGAAAAATTATGCAGTATATAAATATGTTATATTATCAAAATAATTAAACACATTAAGAAATATTATCATGTATTTCCTTTCAAAATGCACAGATGGTTGCTTGTTTTTTTTTAATGTTCACTCTGACAGGTACAGATGGCCTGATTATGATGACAGATCTTCTGAGTTTTAGGAGTGATGGGTTTACTCTACCCCCATGTATTATATATCCATGGAAAGAGATGGTCTACTCTAACCATGGGCGTTGATGGGGAAACAACAAGCGTACAGATGCCACTGTTACTAACAAGGTAGACTCGAAACATGTACAATATTATTTGATACAGTCTAAAGAAAAGGATTAAAGGCACAGCAAGATACATAAAGAGGAATGTACGTTTCACACACTGTGTGCACAATCTCCACTCCCTGGGGAGCATTCCAGCCAGGCGTTACTTGATGCTCAAAAACTGTTTGACCAACAATGACGGTCAAAAACTGTTTGACCAACAATGACGGTCGCATCCTACCGGGTACCCATTAAACACCTGGGTGGAGAGTAGCAAGTGCAGGTTAATATCTTGCCAAAGGATATTAGTGCCGTGTCGGGATTCGAACCCTTGACCTTTGCATCTCCAGTCAAGCGCCTTAAACCACCCTCGACCACGATGCTCATTAGTTTTAAGAATAGAAAGAGAGAGAGAGAGAAAAAGTTTTACCTCTCCGTCAGAGTCGGCTGCTGCATTACCGAGCGCTGCTTTGATTTGTTCCTTCATTGCAGGGTCTTCATCATCCTCCTCATCTTCGTCATCGTCGTCATCCTCATCATCCTCTTCCTCCTCTGAATCGTCTGAATCTGCATTTTTGTGCTGAAAAGGCAAGATAACACGGGGATTTAATATCAATGTGAGTTGTTTTTCTTGGAAATAACCAAGAACTGCGATTTGATATTCTATGGTGCAATAAAGTTGGGCGTTGAAATCACTGTTGAGTCGATAACTTGAGATAGTTGTGCAAATTTGTTGAGCAACACCGTGTTCCAGAGTTCTCCTCGTCATGTGCATATTAGCATTATGATTCAATCACATGGAAATGAAGCTAGAAGCATTCAGTTGATCTTTTCTTTCCAACATATCTATCACGCAGGACAATGGATAGTTATAATATAATATGATTTGAGAGGAGGTGTATCAGTACTTCAGTCTGTAACAACCACATGTTCAGGTTGCACAGAAAAGCTGTACAGATTGGGTTTAATATTCGCAGTGGGAACGCCAGACTGGTCATTGATGTACCAATCAGGAGCAGACTGTTCAGGTCTGACCTGCGATTTCACGTCATGTACAATAATAAATTGCCTAAATCTGCCATGAAATGTCCATAAAGAAAACCCCTTTTACTTGGATATTGTCTGCACTCTTCTTGGGTTCTGAAAACTTTCAGCTTTTATATTCACAAATGATAATTTTCAATTGGTAATTATGTCAGTGTATCTACAGACCATGCGGATGGGCCATTCTTAAGTGACATACTGTAACAACCTTCATCCCAAGATTTTTTTGGAAATATGGAATCCAAGAATTGTGATTGATCGGAACCGATCGCAAAAACTTCACAAATGTACTTAAGTGAGTCATTAATCTACATTTGCCACTTGGAACCCAGGTGAGGAGAATGGGTGACTGACAGGCTGCTTAGTGACTAATCAATGCAGCTTGGCTGACTTTGCCTTGGAGTAGAGTGGAGTGTATTTGCAGAGCAGCAACACTTCATAAATTCATCCGTTATCATCACTCAACAATTCCTTTCATCTATGAAAAGGATCACAAAAATACCTTTTTAAGTCCATTGGTGAGTGGCTTCCGAGACTTCAACTTGGTGAATTTCGTATTTCCTTCCTCCTCTTCTTCCTCCTCTTCACTGTCGTCCTCGTCCTCATCATCTTCTTCTTCTTCCTCCTCCTCCTCCTCATCATCTGTTATGCAACACAAATACAGAACAGACTAGTACTGTACCAAAATGTGTTTGAACTAACTGAAACTGACCATCTACTCCCAAATTGGGTGAGAATTTCAGGTTTCAGCAACAGGTTTTGCATTATTTTGTTGGAAAAGTGGCACTCATCCACTCAGAATAACTGTGCAGAAATATAGGTGTGATCATTGATGCTTGCAAAATCATCTTGCCAAGCTCTTAGGCTCACATGAAGAGGTCGAGATACAGCCCACGGAGCGCTTAGACTCGCAAGAAAGCGTGGACAGTTACTCGCACTGGGCTTAGTTAGTAGGCCGCTTCTCTGGTGCATTCCTGTCCATTTGGGTGCTTTCAAGCCATCAAGTGACAAGCAGAATCTTAATGTAATTTCTCTACAAAATTATGACATGAAATATAGTTATATGAAGGTTAACCGATATTGTCCATTTTTTATAGTTCATAATGTGGGATATAAAGTGGAATATTGGAACACTAAAGCAGATTATAATGTACTGCATTGGGAAAAAAATTCTTGTGAGTGTGTATGAGAGAGAGGAGGATGGAATCAGTACTGATTGTCAATCAAATTATTAATCAAATATAATCATTTGACCGAAAATGGAATGTATCTGTACGTTATCAGTGGCAAACCAGAAAGTCTGTCACAGTAGCTGTACAGACGTGTTTGATATTCGCAGTGGGAACGCCAGACTGGTCATTGATATACCAGTCTGGAGCAGACAGTTCAGGTCTGACCTGCGATTACAATTCATTTATTAATTAGATAACCAAGGAAAAAAAGTACCGCTTTTGTACCAACAGGTGAATAATTAGATATATTCTAGGAAAGAAAAGCTAATGGTATTGCAAGGCTGCACAATCTATTTTGTTTTATTGGGGTTCGTAGTGAGATTTTGAATTCTGTGTGTACAAAGCCTATGTTAAAAAACATTGATATAATTTGGAAGAAGGTCCACCCTTTGGGGTCTAGGAATGTTACCATACTACCCATATCACTGGCCTTAGTATACAAATAATTCAGACAAGGGATGTCACATACTTGCAAATTTGTATCCAACAGACAGGTATTTCACCCTTATCAACTGCCTTCTGTAATCACAGCATCTACACATGTACATATCTGGGCCCCCTTTGCACAAAACTTACATGTTGCCATCAATGGTAACTACCATGGAAACCTTGATTTTGATTGGCTGTTGAGCCCTGTTACCATGGTAAGTTGTATGCAACGGGGCCCTCTTCAATGATACTAACAGAAACATTCATATATACCTGATTCTTGGCCGACTTGAACATTGCTCTTGTTAGGATCCAAGACCTGTACATGAAAGAGAGGAGAGAAATATGTGAGCAAAGTGTTCTTGGTTTGCATCTTGTAAACATCCAAACTATATGCATATGAATGGCTGGTACAGATAGTTGTCACAGCCCACACATTAGTTTTAATGTTGTAAGTTACTAAGAAGGTCCAGTATCTGTACTAAGGCTGCAATAAGTAAACGGATGATCCGTCTACTCGCACATTTGACAACTACAAGAGTATGATTCTTGATTCTGTACCTCGTCAATAACTACCATATAATCAGGTTGCCAAGGTAAACACGTTACAATGCATCTCTTTGAGAGAAAAAATTCAACCAATAATTCTTATTCTGTCTGATGTATTGCACTGGAATTATATACTTTCTTAGAGATTAGATTAAATGGATAAGTTTTGAAGAAAATAAATAATGTATCTGTACGTCGTCGAAGCAACCACAAAATCAGGTTGCCAAGATAGCGGCACATATTGTGTTTAATATCTGCAGTGGGAACGCCGGGCTGGTCATTGACATACCAACCCGGAGCAGACAGTTCAGGTCTGACCTGCGATTTCAATTCATTTACAATAATAAATTGCCAAATTCTGCCATGAGGCATAAAAGTCTTTCTTTAAACAGCACACCTACAATTTGGGGATGTTAGTAAACAGGTCTATTAGATGCGGCCTAAAATGTCTTGATGTGGTTTAGAACAAATAAGTTGACAAAGTAGACTCACATCGAGTAGCTGCTGCAAGGCCGGCTGAGTCATGTGGGGACAAACCATCTTGAAGGCAATATCAACCACCGTTCTCAGGAGATGTGAGGGTTTGGAGAGAAGACTAAGTAGGATCTCCACAATGACCTCTACCCACTCAGGCTCTGAAGATGGGAAGAAACTAGGTTTTCAATATATTGATCTAAATATGGAGTATTTCATGTGTTACTAGAATTCTCTAAGATTACTTAGGATTAATTCATCAGTAACGGTTCTCAAGAGATGAGAGGGTTTGGAGAGAAGACTAAGTAGGATCTCCACAATGACCTCTACCCACTCAGGCTCTGAAGATGGGAAGAAATTAGGTTTTAAATATATTGATCTAAATATGTAGTATTTCATGTGTTACTTGAATTCTCTAAGATTACTTATGATTAATTCATCAGTAACTGTTCTCAAGAGATGAGAGGGTTTGGAGAGAAGACTAAGTAGGATCTCCATAATGATTTCTACCCACTAAGGCTCTGTATTATAATGAAGATGGAAAGAAAAGAGATGTATAATATATTGATCTGAATATAGAGTATTTCCGGTTTTAATTTTATTCTCTAATATTATTATTATTGGAGATAAATTCATCAGTAAAAAGCGTCTTTATATGGCACTGTGTTTCAGAAGGTTTCCAGTACTATGCTAGAAGTTTGTAATATACATATGAAAATATGACAACATAAATTGATCAAAGTCATATTTCCAAAAATCTGTAGTAATTTCAACTTTCTTTCAAAATGTGTTCCCTATATAAATCAATTGCAAAACTGTTTCTTTTTATGACTATTTATTACAATGTTCACTCTGACAGGTACAGATGGCCTGATTTTGATGACAGATCTTCTGAGTTTTAGGAGTGATTGTTTTACTCTACCCCCATGTATTATATAACCATGGAAAGAGATGGTCTTCTCTAACCTTGGGCGTTGATGGGGAAAAACTCTGAACAGATACAAAGACAGTTAATGCAACAAGATTTTCTAGGATCTCACGCAAAAGGTACAATGAACTAAGTAGCCTTATAGAAGAGTGCAGGAATTTGACATTGATACATAGATATCAAAAACTTGCTTTACAAGTATAACAAAATTGATACAATATTGCACCTTTTGAGATTTGTGAATGTATAAGGCCATAACACATATGAATCATAACTGACAATTCATGATAGCTCCATGTCATTAAACTTGCTGGGATTACAGCAGGCAATCAAATTTAAGTTCTATAAATCTATAAAATATACTTGATCTTCATGAATTTCTATTAGAAATCAGAGCAAGTGAGAAATTAGTCTGTGTAGGTAAGTGCAGTACAGACATGGTTTCCCAATCATGCAATGTTTGGAATATTTCTCAAAGTTTCTTACCGTCTTTGTCTTTCTTTACTGATCTTCTCCTCTGCTGAGACCGCTTGTAGCATGATTGAAGGTCCTAATTAGAAGAAAAAAAAGAAAGAAAAGAAATTTATTTAAATCCAAATTTGGCTTAACATGGTTTCTGATTATATGCACCATCTCATTTGAATGCATTAGATAAACGTGTAAACATGATACAATGCATATCTTTGAAGAAGAAAAAAATTCAAACAATGATTCTCATTCTGTCTATTAGTCAAAAAAGGTATTGCACCAGAAATATATATTATCTTAAAGATAAGATAAAATGGATAAGCTTCGAGAAAATAATGTATCTGTACGTCGTCGAAGCAACCACATAATCAGGTTGCCAAGATAGCGGCACAGATTGAATTTAATATCCGCAGTGGGAACGCCGGGCTGGTCATTGATATACCAATCCGGAGCAGACAGTTCAGGTCTGACCTGCGATTTCTGAACATTTACTATAACAAATTGCCTAAATCTGCCCAGAAATGTCCATAAGAAAACCCCTCTTACTTGGAGAATGTCAGCACTCTGCTTGGGTTCTGAAAACATCTGTAGTCCCACATGTAAGAACAGAAGTTGGAATGCTAAGCCAGAAGACATTGCACTGCCCGAGGTAGACTTTTTTTGTATTGCTGCCACAGATTCCATCATGGTTGACCAAGCATCTTGAGCCTGAAAATAAGAAAAATAGAGTATTCATAAATCAAGATGAAAAGAAAACACCTACTTATGTGACTTGCTTGGTAATATTGTCATAGTTGGGTAACAAATTCTAAAACATTGTGTACATGCAAGAAAACCGGATGATATAGGTTCTGATATCAATTTCAAAGACAAGCTGATTTCAAGCCTGGACCAAGCACTTTACCTAACCTTGCCTTATCCTAAAAGGCTAAACCTTAAGTAAAACCCAAGCCCTACCCTTCGATCTCCGATGTAAGAAAATCCGGGGCAAACGTCTATAGGTGGAACAAACATTATGGATGGTCTTACCTAATTAACACGTAATGTATGCAATTTGCATTCTGACTATTGAAATACAATTATTGGTAACAGAAAAATGAAATAATGTGTAACGAGGCTCTTAACAAAGATCTGTGCATTAAATTTGATTACATTATGAAAATGGTCTATTGCAAATTAACAATGTTTTCATTTAAGAACAAAACATATTTCACATCGAAATTTCCACAATCCACAGAATGTGATGAGAGGAAATGTATCAGTACTTCAGTCTATAGCAACCACTTGGTCAGGTTTTACAGAAAAGCTGTACAGATTGGGTTCAATATCCGCAGTGGGAACGCCAGACTGGTCATTGATGTACCAATCAGGAGCAGACTGTTCAGGTCTGACCTGCGATTTCTACAACTAGTTTTTGACAGAACATACATAACAATTAAATGAAAATTGGGGTCCACGGCCATGAATATAACTGAATACTACATGAAGTAATTTTGCTCAAACACTACTCCCTTTAATTTTGACTAACATAAAAAACTTTAAAACTTGGTGCATATTTTCTCGACTGTCTTACCTTCCCTGGAAACTCCGCGTTGCAGGACACACTTTCACAAGTCAGTAGGTCCTGTGAAATAGAATTAAAGACAATATTTAGTTTCTTGAAGTAAAAAAGGAACTGGAAATAATCATATTGGATACTTTCTCTTAGTGACTGACTAATATAAAACGAAATATTTTAATGTGCCAAATATTTTGATCTTTGTTTATGATTTCTAATGAATTATAATGCCTATGTCTGAAAGGAATTAAAACCATCGAAAGGCTGCAGTCATCTCCGTCTATGCCTAAGCACACAGCATGACAATCTCACAAGGTTGTGTGCTAGTCTCTCACACTGCTAACACTGGGCTATCTACCTGTTCACAAGGATCCAATTGAAAGCAGCTATCAATTACTGCTATTTTGAAAATTATGAATCACTGCAGACGAGCATTATAGAAAAGTAAAGTATCTCATGTAGGTTAATAAAGGGGGTGGAAATGGAATGTATCTGTACGTTATCAGTGGCAAACCACAAAGTCTGTCACAGTAGCTGTACAGACGTGTTTGATATTCGCAGTGGGAACGCCGGGCTGGTCATTGATTTTCCAACCCGGAGCAGACAGTTCAGGTCTGACCTGCGATCAATAACTAGCTCATGAGGGAATATGAGAAGTCTTTTTTTCAAAACTGAATCGAAAAGAATTATGTTCCTAAGTCTTAGGCCCGTATTCTTATAATTTAGTTAATTCCAACACAAGGAATTAAGTCATGTTTTTGAACAGAAATGAATCTTAGACCTCCAACTAACTTCCCTTGTTAAACTGGACTGACTATAAACCTAGCTTTAACATAGCATCAAGTTTAAAGTTGAGTAGACACAGACCTTCATGTTCATAAGGTTTATTAGAAATATTGAGCATCAAATAACACCACCATAAGCTTTCTTTGTTCAATCTCCGACATGAACACATAAATGTACACCAATACACTATGTACATAAATTGCAACTGATGGCACAAGATACAGATTTTTTCAATTATAGCACGATTGAGGTCTTATTTTTCATGTAATTTTGGAGGTATGTGTAACATTTTGAGATGCCAGAGTTAGGTGAAGATGGTCTCGTTTCTACCTGTGCATAGTGTCCAAGCAGAGACACCCATAGCTCCCCACTTGAGGTAGTTCCCATATTCCTGCCCTCTGGACTGGTGGAGCGCTCTTCGCTTTCTGTCTCTGCAAATGAAAGCAGGATACAACAATTCAATATCAAATTTCCTCCTTCCATGATAAGTTTGTGAATGGTCCAGATTTTGAAAGTTTCATGCCATCACATACTTGAATAACAACATTCAACTATTATAGGTTTGTAATTCACATAGTCTTTTGTCATGAAAGTGGCTGTCATTTGCCATTTGCACAAGTTTCATGGCTTAGCAGTTTGTGATTTTTGCAGTAGGGCCAATTGATGGGTAAAATGTACAATGCTATAGATTTTCAAGTAAAAACAGTACAGACAAAAATAGCATCTACGGTTGGTATATCCATTTATAGAACTGATTATGACATATCTAATTGGGAAATGTATCTGTACGTCGTCAAAGCAACCACATAATCAGGTTGCAGAGATAGCGGCACAGATTGTGTTTATTATCCGCAGGGGGAACGCCAGATTGGTCATTGATATACCAATCAGGAGCAGACAGTTCAGGTCTGACCTGCGATTTCTTTACATGCACTTGATAAAGGAAAGATTTACAAAGGTACATTGATCTGCTTATTACAGAATATAAAAAGGGATTTGACATTTCAACTTAGGAACACTGTTTTGATTGTTTAGGGAATGATGCAACTGTTCATTGACACAAGCATAAAGTCCAAGAAAGCTGTATCCAATTACATTTACTTCAATATAAATTTGACCTCATTTAATCTCAAAGTATTGTCAACGCCAAAATTCAAACTCTTACTTCTCTCTCTCGCTCTCTACAACACAAACACAACATCCATCTTTCCTTCTATAGAAGCAACACCAAATAATCAGTGAAACATCAATGGAAGATATACAAGACAATACCTTCTGTTGTTGGTCTGAGTGAGACCGTACTGAGGACACCTAGAGCCCCGTAGAACTGACTGCCTATCATCTTTTGGAGTTCTGCACTCACTGGGGTCTCAAGAACACTGGAACACTGAAAAATAAAAAATAAATGCCATTGGAATTATTAATTTTGATATAGAAAACAAGGAAATTTGTGAAATCATATAAGTATGTATCACCAAATAAAAGAAGAAGAGATCGCTCTCTGCATTCAAAACCTGGTTCACCAGTCCTTTTACCAAGTCCACTCTCGAATTAATACCCGTCTTAATTTTCTCTACCCATACAATACCAAATAGTCCTCCACAGCACAAAACCAAAAGAAAACCTCTCAACTCTCTTTTCTATACTCTTTCAAGCCCATCTTTTAAGTCCTTTTAACGACTATCTTTGTGATGAAACTACAAACTTATGGATTCATTCACACCACCATGCAAAACCTAACCTTCAAAGATCATTTGAATACCTTACCTCTGGAATGCTTGGTTCTGGTTTGTCTACAGTGAAGAAGGCATGTAGGAAGAGAAACCTGGTGGCATCGAGGAGCCAGTCCTCTTCCCTGGAGAGCTTTGGATTCTTGATCAGCGTCAACACCTACAAGAGGCATACAAAGATAATGATTTACAATTGAACTTTGGTTGTGTTTTTACACCATGTACCTTCATATAAAATGTCATTAAAATTGGTCAAAGTTATCGAACCGAAACCAGATTTGTTACGGACGGAATGCAGTGTTACTATATCCCTTCAGACTTCAACAGATTTTAAAAGTTTTTCATAATTTAACATTCGTGATCTTCATACTAATCTCTACACGACCACATTCCTTGTTTGTGAGACTTAGTCAAAGCATGAAAATTCATATCTAATTGACAGCAAAAACATGCTACTTAAAACTTCCATTATTAAACTCTCGACTTGTTACAAAACTTGAAATTCATACAGAATCTAATTGTTACAATGAATGTTATGTTTCTGTACTTCGTCGAAGCGACCACATAATCAGGTTGCCAAGATAGCGGTACAGAATGAGTTTAATATCCGCAGTGGGAACGCCAGACTGGTCATTGATATACCAGTCAGGAGCAGACTGTTCAGGTCTGACCTGCGATTACACTTCAGTTACCAAAAATTGCTAACTTTTTCTCAAAGCAAGTTACTTTTTTGTCATCTTGACTTTATTATTGTTTACATCCCCTTTATTTTTTTAAAGGGTGAAGGGTCGTTACATACCTGCATACAGATCCACTTTCTGTCTTCCTCAAGATTTGGTTCTTGCATCCTGTGACTGTGTATGAACAGAAAATAACATTTTAGATTCTGCACTATGACTTCAGTTATTATTTATAAGAAAACAATTAAAAAATACCGATACACTATAATTTATTCAAAAGTCAAGCATCTCTTGAAAGCAAACCACCGTTTGTTAATATGATGTTCATCTATTGGGAATCAACCCCAAAAGCCATTTCTCCAATTCCTTTTTACAAATTCATTTATGGATATGTATTGTATGATTTTTGTGATTCTTAGAGAGTGGATATGATGGAGGGAATGAAGCTAGATGAGATGAAATAGCATTTGAAACATAAATAATTTTGGAATAAAGTAAAAAAGAGACATTGCACGACGCTCAATATTGAATTTATGATAATGTTCACTCTGACAGGATCCAGATAGTCTGTGGCTTTAACAGATCTTCTGGGTTTTAAGGAGAAATGGAGTTACTCTATCCCCACATATTGAAAACCATGTCAGGAGATAAACAGCTCCTGCCAAGGGCGTTGATGGGGATTGTGTAGTTTATCAACTTCATCTAAGTTTACCATACAATAAAATTGACAGCATCTGTCAAAATCTAAAAAGTGTTTTCGAAAATCAACAGCAGTATGAAAGAAATCCTCAGGCACCATTACTTCAATTTTATATATCATCGGCGAGCCCAAACGATCTTAAGGGTAATATAATCAAGCATTCAGTCGATTACAAACAAAAATAAGAAAATGAGAGAAACAAGAGCAGTGAAAGCATGAAAGAAATCATATTAAAATGAAATATAAATTTGAAGTTTTCAAGCTGTAATCCATCACACACACAAACTCTCAATTTTGGCAAACTAGACGCATAAAAGCACACTACTTACCCAATACTCGCTGTACCACTGTGAAACAGCTTCTTCAGCCATTTGAGATAAAGCTTCACAGCTCTACAATTAAACTGAAGGGAGAGATAGATAGGACACAAATAACATTCAGCAAATATTCTAAAAGCATGTGTGGATGAAAAAAATATGTTAATATAGAATTTTTGTGCATTTTGTTGGCTTCACATCAGAATACAATATATAAAAAAGGACAAATCATTTGGATGACAAAAGGGCTTTTAAGAGAAAAGCAAACTGTCAAATTATATATAAGTCACACAAGTGGAAAAAGTTAACAAATAATATACAAATATTTGAATGCTAAAGGACTAGCAATGATGTATTAGTACTTCAGTCTATAACAACCATATTTCCAGTTTGTGGCATACTTGAATAGCATCTTTTGACATGAAAGTAAGTTGTCCTTTGTCACTACCATGGCTCATTTTGCAGTAAACGTGTAAAATGTAAAATGTCATATTTTCAAGTGAAAACCATACAGATAAAATAACATCTAAGAGAAACTTATACATTTTTCAAACTGAATATAACATATATTGGTAAATGTATCTGTACGTCGTCGAAGCAACCACATAATCAGGTTGCCAAGATAGCGGCACAGATTGAATTTAATATCCGCAGTGGGAACGCCGGGCTGGTCATTGACGTACCAACCCGGAGCAGACAGTTCAGGTCTGACCTGCGATCTAGCTATGAATTCAAATTTTTGATTTCATTTTATATTCTATCATATGAGAATGATACACATTGGTCTCAGATTTGACATGCACAAAAAAATGAATAACAGTGAAACAACGGGTTTTAGTTCATCTTGGGATGTCAGCATGGTCAGCTAGTTCATTTGCAAGCAACTCTATATTAAGTTTCAAAATAAAAATGTAAAACAATAACTTTGTTCTTTGTTGAATCTTTCTCAATGTTACTGACTAGTTGCTATTATTTTCCAGCTGCAAATAAAAATCAATCTGCTATCAGTTTGGTAGGAAAAGATAAAAATAAACTTGACTCACGTTGCTGATGATAGAGTAAACGGTCTTTGACTTGGTGATATCGTCAAACTTCACATGACCAGGTCTCGACAACAGGCACTTGGCGACGGCGAACTGAACCATCGGATCTTCAATGTTCTTTACAGCATTTGCTAGATTGTCACTCTGTGGAGAGAAGAAAGAAAACAATGAGATGGTAAATGTGAAAGATGAAGAGAGAGAGGAAAGAGAACATTTGAAAAGAAGAACAAGAGAGAAACTGGTGTAAAACTTTACCTACTTTATTGTACAGTGTGCAGTGGGCTTTACTCAATCATGGACAAGCCAATACACAATGAAGAGATGCCTGTGATTTTGTTTCTTCCAACATTCTAATCATTTCCTCACATCATGTTACATCATCTTGGACAAAATGTTGGAGAAAAAACATGATGTCTGGGGCACCATGTTATTAGTTAAGCCGTTGGGGAATTAGAAGAAAACTAGATGCACTGTGTGCAGTCGAAAATGAGGCCTCCGCCATAGAGCAATTTCACAAACCAATACAGAAGCAATTTTTCAAATTCAAGTTTAATTGTAATCCATTAACAGGTTCTCAGAATATCGTGATTACAAGCTACTTTTTTCTTTGACCAACATGACGAGAACAGCCCATTAGAGCTCTACCCTAGTAGTTACAGTTTACTCGGGTGTTAGCTCATCAAATTCACTTTGTGCCGTGTGCAAAGGTGCTAGGCAGAGTGTGTATACCAAGACTGTGTATGCTGTGACTGAATGTGTGTATGAACTGTACGCTGCATGCATTGCCTGTGTGACTGACTGTACAGCGTTGTACTGTGCCAGCGTTGTACTGTATGCCATTGGAACTGGCCGTGTCTGAGACTTTGCATGATGAACAACACATGTCTTTCAGCGTATACACACACAATACACCCAGCTACCCAGACTTTCCCCACGCTAAGCCTACCCATATGATCGTGCGTATACATTTCATTTTGAGACAGGGGGAGGGGGGATTTAGAACTAGGAGATAAAAAAACGAGCAGAAAATTTGTGTACTGTAATTTTGGTCAAAAAAGCAATGTAATATTTTATCAATACAAGGAAATATAATAACATCTTACATGATGTAACATGATGAAATAACATGATGGAGTCATGACTTAGCATGACTCCATCCCTTATTTTGGTTGAATAATTTCTAAACACCCCTTTTGCCTAATCGACTAGCCCAAAGTCCAATGTCTAGACATGTGGCCCAATCCACTACCAGGAAGGGTACATGTATTTCAGTCCATATATATTACAATCAGTGCTTCAAAAGGTGATATTTCTGAATAAATATAAGCATTATCACATTTTGACAGCCACAGATAAGTGACAAATGGTTCATAAAGATTTAATTTCCATTTACGGTATTTGATGTAAATCACAAACATTGAGCAAAAAAAAAAAAATGTCCCTCATAAAAATGCATTTCCCCGTCATAAAGATGCTAGGCAGAGTCTGAATATGATGAGCAAATGGCCACCAACTCGGGTATAACTCTCATCATATTGTGCCGTGTGCAAAGGCGCTAGGCAGAGTGTGAATTTGATGAGCAAATTTTCTAACGGAGTGTTCTCCTCATGTCATGACCCTAAAATCTAATCAGTTCATTAGCTCAGCAAGATAAATACATGTCCTGCGATTGATGGTAATCTGTCCATCGGTTCTAATGTGATCACAAGCTATTTATGCATACATAATGAGCACTGTGACCTTTGAACTTGTGACCCCAAAATCTAATCAATTCATTGGCTCTGCAAGATACATATATGTGGGCATGTCTCATAGCCTTCACTCCACCACAGAGGGCAGTGTGAGGTTTGAGCGTAATGAAATATACCCTTTACTCTAGCACATCATACAAGCCCCCTACCTATGGTGTCAATCAGGTAGTGGGTCTGCTCAAACAGTGCCATACAATTTGTAGAAATAAGAACATCATTACACCCCGAGGAGCTATAACCTTAGGATAAATTAGAGGGTCTGCTGATACATGCAGGAATCCATCAATAGGTTCTTGAGATAACGCGATCACGAAAACGGGACGTACTTATGGATGGAGGAACAACCCAAAAAATATAATGCCTCTGGCTACTTCATAACAGAGGCAATAACAAATCTGACAATACATGTACTTACGGTGCTAAAAAGATCATCATACATCACAGCAAATGATAAATTGTACTGCTCAATTTTGATCTCGTACGTGAACCCATACTCTGAAATTTGGCGATGGACACACATTATTCAAGATTCGCATTCACGATTAATTTTAGATGTCTATTTACCAGTTTGACAGCAGCAGAATGCAGGATGGCCTGCTTGTCAGCCAGGTTGTTGATCATACTGCGGATAAGCTTCTCGCTAAACAGCGCCCTCAGTTGTTTGGCTTCTCTCAGTGGAACAGCTCGTTCCAGCAAGGAAAATGCCAAGTACTTGGTTTCATGTTTGGAGGTGCACAGTCCATCTACGTACAAACAAATTATATCAACTGGTAACAAAAATCTAATTCTCCAAATATATATCTAGCCAATAATTAGGTTCATTAGGCTACATAGCAATGTTTTATATGCTTGAATAACTACTGACATTGTCAGGTAAAAGATATTTCATGATACAGTCTACATCAAAGATTTGACAACTCCTGATGACTGTATCAAATTGTTTGAAAGCCCCTCTAGAACCAGGGTCCGACCAAATATCGAGAAAAATGACATTATTTATGAACTTCATGTTAATATTTTCCACATATCTAGTAACATACAAGACATTTAATTGCCAAATACTTAGAATTTGCACCACTAGAGAAATATTTCAGTAAAATTTTATTTCTGTGGTCTGCCAATCATAGCAGGTGAATGGGAGGAAGAATACCCTGCTGCAGTTACCGATCAGACGTTTCAATGTTCGCAGTGGGAACGCCAGTCTGGTCATTGACATACCAATCTGGAGCAGACTGTTCAGGTCTGACCTGCGATTCATCTAAATTCAAAGAGGTATAATGGTCTAGTGCTCGAGTCAGCAGGCTGAGGATTGCAGTTTGGGTTTGAATATCCACCACAGCACTACTGTCCTTTGGCAAGACATTCATCTACACTTTCCACTCTTGACCTACCGGTAGTCCAGTTAATGACAATAATAAGAATGCAGACATATTAATATGCCCCATATTCATCCAGAGTGTGCTCACGACACTTTAAAAAAATCATTAATAACAATGTACACTTAAAAGTGCTTGTAAGGAAACATATTCAAGAGAAAATGGGTAGTCAGTATGAAGTAGTCCCTTGAATGCTTGAGGGACTCATCATTGGAACTCAGCCAAAGCCACAGTTCATTTCTACAGTAGCTGTGCAATGGTAAGTTCATCTTTTACTATCATCATTCCAGCATGATTTGGGGGGAAGGGGTTGACCTATCCCAGTCTTACCATCTACAACAATCTTCCAGAACTGAATCACTTTGGAGGAATCCTGGAAAACCAAAGCCAGCAACATATCACACACCGGGTGGACGATAGGATGACTGATCAGGGTTGATTTCTGTAAATTAAAACAGTGAATTGACAAAGAAGTTCAACAAAAGTTTTGTTATGTAGCAGGGGCTTTCAGACCTGCCAACCTCTGGAGTTTTATAAATGAAGAAAAAAACATGGAATACTTGATAACCCTTTAGTCCAAGTTTCATTGAATAAGAACTTATACTTTTAAAATTATATTAGGTTAAGTTTTTTATGTTGACGCTGCCACCTCCTTCGTCACCGAAAAAGCGACGCCTATGTCTTGCTATTTGTTAAGCAGGCGAGACAAAAACGGTATGAAGGAAAACAAGCTTAGTTTTGTCAAATGAAAATACACAAAAATATTGAGCCATATCCAATTTGAAGAAATTTAAGTTAGGATATACTTGACATACATGTGGGCATTTCTCATAGCCTTCACTCCACCACAGAGGGCAGTGTGAGGTTTGAGCGTAATGAAATATACCCTTTACTCTAGCACATCATACAAGCCCCCTACCTATGGCGTCAAGTAGGTAGTGGGTCTGCTCAAACAGTGCCATACAATTTGTAAGGACATCATTAACACGAGTAGTTTCCACTAACCTTACTAACCTTCTACAATTCATCAGTGTATGTTTACCCTAACTTGAATACCCTCCCTCAAACAAGTGCACAAGCATGCTGTCTTCCCAAAGATACGATCGTTGTCAGAATACAGTCCTTGGTCCCCTCCTACTTACCGTGAGGATTCTTATGATGTGGCTGAAGTTGCTTGGGTGCACAAGATCGGCATGACCGTAGTGATTCTGAAGAAACTTGGATTTCACAACATCCTACAATGAACAACAAACAGGAAAATTGCTGCTATCACTGTTATCAATCAGATTTCTAGAAGGAAATCGTAATCAACATCAGTAATGACCATATATCATATAATCTATGGGACACAGATTGGGGCTGAAAAACAATTTTGTCAATATGTAATATACGTAATGAATATATGACCATATATCACATAATCTCTGTGAAAAGATTAGGTTTAAACAAAAATAATGTACATATAATTTATGAATATGATATGTCAATAAAATCTACAAGGAATTAAATCATATATTTTCCATGGAAACCCGAACCAAAATATTTCCTATCAAGGGCGTCTAATGCTTGGGCCTGGTCTTTTACAAGAGTTGCGACTGATCAGGATCGATCGGAAGTCCTCCAATTACGACTTTTAAATAACTTAATCGGGAGCGCCAGGAGGGTCAAATCTGACTGACATGAGCGCTATACAAGAACCCACTATTATTATTATTATTACTGATTTTTTGTCCGACTTTTCACCAGTTTATATTAAGGTGACAACCTAATCCGAGCAACTTACAGGGAATTTTTGTCTGCAGACCATGAGGAGGGCTAGATTGTTGGGCGAGACCTCCTCCCATCCTTGCTTCATATCAGACTTCAACACAGGCCAGATGTGATCAGAAAACAGCTCAGCTGATGACTAGAAGAGTTGAGAAAACAACAATGATAGATTATTACATGAACTTTCTTAGAATGTGCTAACTTTTTGTTTCAATTCTGTTGTAACGATGTCATTAAGTATAAGGCTAAGTTCAAACTATCCAGTAATATACACAAGACTCAATACATATTTGTACGTCTTGGTTAATTCATAATTTTTTTCTGATTGGACAGAATGAATTCTGCAGCTGCATTTATCTTAGAGGCACATGAATGAAATCACTGCTTGTAAGAAATTTCTACCAATAACCAAATTCCAACTTTGACTCTAGACAGTCGTACCAAAAAAAATTGACTAATAAAAATTCTTATTCTGTCTCATTGTTGAAACAGATTTGCACTAGAGTAATACACTTTCTTGAAGCTATGATAAAATTGATAAGTTTTGAAAACAAACTGTATCTGTACGTCGTCGAATCAACCACATAATCAGGTTGCAAAGATAGCGGTACAAATTGTGTTTTATATCCGCAGTGGGAACGCCGGGCTGGTCATTGATATACCAGCCCGGAGCAGACAGTTCAGGTCTGACCTGCGATTTCACACCATTTACAATAATAAATTGCCTTCATCCTTGATAAAAAAAAAAAGGTTTCAGGGGTTACTTTACAATATTTAAGTAACAGTAGCTCAGCAATAAATTTCTCCCATTGGCTGAATTCCCCACTTTTATTGTGACAGGTGCAAATATTGTAGCACCTTGAAAACTAGAAAATTGTAAATCATCAGTGACCACTACATTAGCAGTACTTACCCTCTTTATGAGGTCAATGACCCCTTGAAGGCAGATCAACTGAAGATAGGTCTTCTGCTGTGACAAGGCACGAAGCTGCTCCAAGATGTGAACCGAACTGGCTCCATTGTGCTGAAAAGAAACATAAACATACAGATTGACATACGATCGTGATCTTCATCACACAACAGCCGTTTTTGGAGGGTCCACTCTGCAGAGGCACTGACGTTTTCCATAGCTATTTTTTTTAATGTATTTATTTTGAGACTGGTGGGTCTTGCTTAAAATGTCAATGAAAGTTGTGGGGCTTTGGCCCGTGCTGGGGCAAGGCAGCCTTTCGAAGACAGGTCCTCTGCCATAAGGCAGTGAACACCGATTGTCATGGGGGAATGATTTCTTGAAATTGGTAGTACCCCACCATATACAGAGAAACTTGTATGTAAAGACCATTCCGGGAGGCAAGAAAAGTAATATTTATAAGCAGGTGGTCTGTAAGTACAGGTTCCTTTAGTACATGTTTCTATGGGAAATATTTATAAAGGGAAACAATGACATGTGGTCTTTCTAGACAGGTGATTGGTACAGCAGGTCTCATTGTATCTGGGCCTTCGTCATACCCATTCATGCTTGAATAATCACAACTTTGAAACACAGGAATTTCAGTGGAACTGATCTCCAGAAACACTTCATTTGCCATTACTTCAAACATTAATGAAATCACATTTCAAAGTTTATATTTACTATGTTTAAAGATATAGTTAAGTTCTGGTCATGCGATTGCATTGTGAAAGAATCGAACAGAAAAAGTTGAGCATGTAACATTTAAGTATTGGTGTGTACTACTAGTGTGAACTGCAGATTCTGGAGTCATCAAAATGGTAAGAAATTTGGCCCAGTCTTGGTAAAGTAACAAGCACTGTACACAGAGAGCTACATATGGGACTACACAAACATGTGGCATAAAAATTGGGCCTCATTTTAAGCTTGTTACTTGTCATATTTAGAATATATGAAGGCATTTAAAGAGCCATGCTTTTTAGGGATTTTTTTTTCTCTGATGTTGTTCCACACTTGCATAGTAACAATGTGAGCTCTCACAAATTAATTTTCACCTCTCCCCAGAACTTAATCTTCTCTTTAAGCTATGGCGCTATGCATACCCCTCTATATGAATACAAACCTCATTGAGCCTTCCACTCTGGATGACAGCAAGATAAGCAAAGACTTGACCAAAAGCATACTCCTTCTCTTCCTGTGGTGTGGAATACAGAATAAGAAAGAAATAGAAAGATAGTCACCTCCAAGTATCAGATTTACATGACTGACATCAGTTTTATTTCAATTCTACTTAAAGAATTCATGTTAATCAAATTTAAGTGTCCTGTGTGCTGCATAAATGGCCATCTTACACACTTTATTCATCATTATTTATTGGTGGTAATCTACGTGTAAGAGTATCGAAGGCAGAATGCGAGAAACCGATACATGAGTTTAAATTATTTCTACTATTGTCATGTACTTGTACTTTTATTTGTATTTTCAATCCAACCTCAACTACAATAATACTAATTATCATAATCATATATTAAGCTTTATTGTAGTAATATGTCTTATTTGCATGAGCTACTATATATGCAGTGATGTAGCTGACGTCATAATGTATACACGTTACAACTTATCCCCCTCATATTTTGATCGTGGCGGTCCCGGACCAGCCAGTTGTGTTGCCTGTGTTATTCAACTAATAAAACTATTTGTTCATGTTGTACTTTATACCAAAGTGTGCTCCGACTTATTCATGCTTGTTTGTCACTTATATCACAGAAAATTCTCAATGAAAAACAAGAATTTTTTTAAACACTTAAAGAATATCTAAAAAAATCAAGGAAGAGAACAAAATACTTGCATATACATGTATATGTGTGCTCTGATTCTGGTCAATTTTCTTTAAATAACTATAAGAAGCTGGTGAAAGGTTTACGACATATTTTTTGCCGGGAGTCAACAAGGGAAAAATGGGCCTTACACTCTTCTTTCCAGACACCTGCAGTTCTTGCTTCATGAGCTTGAAGACATCTTCTAAAGCAATCTCTTTCACCTTAGAGAGAAGCTGGAAAGACAATGAGACAATTTAATCAAGAGAGAAATGACTTTACATATTGTTGCAAAGTATGAACAAAAATTGAAAAAAAAGAGGAAGAGAATAAACAGATATCCTTTAATTTAACACATAGCTATATAATTGCAGGTATGTTTTTCTTTGGGGTGGGGGTAAAGGAGGGGGTGGGTGTAATCTAAACCCTTTTAATGAATGAAATATCAACAGTTTCAGTGTTGATATGCTAATCATTATAAAAGTTTGTTCATTTAACAGGAAATGAGGGGGGGGGTAGTCATCGTGATCATTTCACATTAAACCAAACAAATGATTGCTCAAGTTAAAAAAAAAATAATATGCTTATAGCACTCATATCAACCACCAAAGGTGCTTATGGTGCCAATAAGTAAAAGCAGTGTATAAATAGTTGACCAATCGTCATGTTTGAAAGTACAGCTTACTAACTGTACAACTTTTAAAATTTGACTCTCACGAGGAGTAAAAGCTCTTTCAGACAAGGTTAACTGTTGCAAAAAAAGTATAAAAAAAAACAACAACACGTAAATGATCAAATGAATGGCAATTGTGCCCATCAAAGCTCCTGCACATATTCACTGAGCTCTGTTTTTTATAAGATTAAAAATGTGAAGCGCATTATACTTTGTCATACCCCCCCCCAAAAAAAAAACGCGCATGAGTTTTGCTACGTCACGTGTGACCGAGGCACGACTTGGAAACTTACCTCTGTGAGGGCTATTGCATACCCCTGTCTAGCTCCTTTCCTTGATGATGCCAAGCCTCTGACCAGTCTTCTCAAGCTGTACGTTACCTCTGAACAGTACTTATCCTGATAAAAGAGTAGTACACAAGAAGAGCAATGAAATAATTAGTAAATACAAAATTTAATCCCTTCTAAACATCTTGAGATCTCGAGTTATGTGTAGCATACTAATAGCACAGACAGGGCTCAGTTTAAATCACTATAGCACTTACAATACGGTAATCGATTGAGACCCGTATGTTTTGCCTCTGCTCTTAGACCAATATTATTAATTTCATTGTAATGAAAAGGCACTAAATATCAACAAACATGGTCTACAACAAATCGAAATGACAAAATAATCCCAGCCATGTTTTTTTTTTAGCATTCGATAGCCAAAAACTTGAATATTTTCGTTAAAAAATAATTTAAAAAAAAAAAAAGGTCGGCCGATTTTTTTTGTCGACCATCCGATCAGATACCGATCAGAGATGCGAGGGTGTCACTCCGATGATCCGATCCGATCAGAGCCCCGACTAACAGGGTTAGCCGACCTTACTCAAATCAGAGGCTAACGAAAGAGGCAGAAAAATTCAGTCTATCGTTAGATCTGCAAAGGGAGAAATTACAATTTTCACTTCATCGGTTGAACGACTCCTCTGAGCATTCGGATGACCACTTGAAATGATAATTTCGAATGCGCGGCAGTGGCGCAGAAAATATGAATATTCATGCTATCTAGCGAAGATCGCTATAAATTGCTGAATATGCACGACTTGAACAAACAGAGCAGTGAATGTAAACACCCTCAGCTTTCTGAACCTCGTTCAGCGATTTCGAGCTCAATACAGACAATAGCACGAATATTCATATTTTCGGCGCCACTGCCACACATGTGTACCTTCTCTTCGCCATTTTGAATGAACGCTGCAACATGGAAGAATCTTTCGTGTAGGGAACCGAATAACCCTTTTTTTTTCCATTCAAGACTTCTTCAAATTATTATTTCAAGTGGTCATCCGAATGCTCAGACTCGGAGGAGTCGTGCAACCAGTGAAGTCAAAATTATAAGTACTCCAGATTTAACAATAATATTGCCTAATCGCTGTTTTAATTACCCCAGGAAAGGCCACCTGAAGCTCTGACGCCTGCAGTGCCGGTGTTGGAGCTTCCTGGAGTAACTGCACATCTTCATGATCTTGTGATCTTTGATATTTTGTACCCAGTTCTGTGTCGTCTGTCTACATGATCAGATGTAGACCGAATTTTTCTGTCTCTTTCGTTCGTTAGCCTCTTATTGGGGTAGGGTCGGCTCTCTCTTTAGAGACTGAAACAGACCATACCGCGAAATGTGCAGGTTAGGTATGCAAATCAGTACACCAAACTTGCAAAACTTATCACCGAATTACTCCTTTTACAGCATATGTATCTGCTGCACTTTACATTGTAAATTAGCTAAAGGCTTAACTTTTTCGGTTCCACTTACCAACTTGACTGAAATAATCCGTTTTATGGTCCATTTTAAAGAAATTATGGGTCAAAAT
>BEXV01000862.1:0-12566 GCA_003118195.1 Hemicentrotus pulcherrimus | reverse complement strand
GAGAGAGAGAGAGAGAGATGCAGACACAACAAAAGAGAGAGAGAGAGAGAGAGAGAGAGAGATGCAGACAACAAAAGTAAGAGAGCACAAGAGACGGTGAGAGAGAGAGAGAGAGAGATGCAGACACAACAAAAGAGAGAGAGAGAGAGAGAGAGAGAGAGAGATGTAGACAACAAAAGTAAGAGAGCACAAGAGACAGAGAGTGAGAGAATAGGAAGAGGGAAAGAAGGAGAGTGTGATATGGATGAATGAGGTACCACTGGTTTTTCAAAGACCTGACTACCCTTTTAAAAAAAATGTAAAGCAATAAATTCAAAGTGATTGAAGCATCTGTCAGAAGATTGCTCCAACAATGAGGGCACAATTAGAGGGCATATTTTTGTTGGGTACGTCATGTTGTGTTTTGCTCGGGGAAGGGGGGGGGCATGCCCCTGTTTCCCCAAGCCCCTCTCCTCATCTGTCTACCACTGCTAACAGAATAAAATGAGCAGAAAGAAAATCAGCTTACCTGGACAATCAAATATGATGTAATCTCCATCGATGTCTCCTAACTGTTCATGTAACCAGTCAAAATTCTGAGCAAAATATCTGGAAAATAATATTAAAATATAAAGGAGATTTTAGTAAGGTGCAAAAATGTTTGATTGTAATCCATTAACAGGTTTTCAGTATATCGTGATTACAAGCTACTTTTCATATACATGTATGACCCTTTGATCTTTGACCATGTGACCCCAAAATCTAATCAGTTCATTGGCTCTGCAAGATACATACATGATCCAAGTTTTACAAAAATCCATCAATCGGTTCCTCGAGATAACGCTATCACAAGAATGGGACGTACAGACGGACGTACAGAAAACCCGAAAACATGAACAGTACTAGTCTTGAAAAACAAGACAACCAATCACGATTGGAAGTCGGTGAGCATGGAAATATATGGGCCAAAATTGGTACAGACGGACGGCCCTTTAATGTGTTGTAAAGGAAGCCTACTTACTCCATGCAGTAGATGAGTCCTCCGTTTGGGCCCAAGTGCAGAGAATCGTCCTCCATCACATCACCAACTTCAATCAGCTCACGGATATCTTGGTGATAAAAAGAACAAAATACACTCACAATTACAATCCAAGACAATGATCCTATTGGGGGAAGGGGGAGGAGGAGGGGGGGGGGTGGTTACACCATCTGCCTATAGACCAAGTAATAGCCATTATCATGGGACAAATGAGCCCAAATCTTCAAAACATGAAGAGGTGCCACTGCCACATTTTAGAAAAATTGCTCCCAAAGCCATGGAGATGCTTCATGAATAACTTTTGTTTCCCCCTTTTGGAAAGAATTACTTCCACCTGTTTAAATGGACATTGGAGACAGAATTGACCATCAAAATGACAGGTGACTCAGAACGGGGACTCACACTCAAGCAATTGTACTATTTTGAATCCAGAAACCTCTCTCAAACTCACCTGCTACGGCTTGATAATCAAAGAATTCTGCTGCAGGGTCTAAGTTTACCACATGAACTGATCTCCCTATCGTCTCACAGTGTTTCTGGAGATTACTGCAGTAGGTCGACTGAAAAGAAATATCAGCATTACCATCAAACTATGTCTGCAAAACTAAAATAACTTCATTACTTTGTGAGTCTTTTTTGATTAAGTACAGAATGCGATTCTTCAAATTGGCACTGTCAAATGACAACAGTCAAGTGTGCAATATAATTTTTTGGTAAAAAATTTGGTAGTCTTCTTGATGCTTTTTATCCTTTTTTTTTTTAATTAAAAAAACCTCTTTTCATAATTCCAATTGGTGATGGCGGCATAAAAACACTTCTATAAAATGGACTCATAGTTCGCATTTTTTAAGTAAATCGGGGCTAAATGCTGGCATTTTGAATTTCTTTATAACACGCTTACTTTTCCACTGCCAGCTGGTCCCATCACAATCTGAGCATATCGTGGCATCTTGTTAGATCCTCTGCAAAACAAAAGTTTGAAGATATAAAAATATTTATTTAACTTATTGTAAGTAGTTCTTATATATCTATCTGGATTTGAGGATTTTTCACATTTTGTTGTAGGAGAGGGATTCTGTAACAAAGCAAGATTAAATCTTATCCGAATGAAATAGATTGATTTTTGATCTCAAAATGTGCATACATAACAGTAGAGTATCTATATAATTTGTTAATGAAGCCCACCCTATATCTGACTAAGAGTAAGAGATGAGTGACCATCATCAAAATGTAAATGCATTGTTTCACTTTTAGATTTTTCTGATAATTCATAAACATGTAGTTTAACCAGTTATCCCAGTTTACCTTGGGAAAGCTGTTTCAAGTTCAGGGATAAACCAAAAAAACTATTCAGGATATTTTCTGAACTTCTGCTGACTGCTGGGACTATAAAGTATCATGTTTCATTTTATTATTTGGCTTCACTGAATCCCTCTCCCATGTCCAAAGATGTCAAGGGAAAAACTGAACAGAAATAAATATACAACCTTTTCAAGCTTATTAGTGCACTAAAAACACAACAGCGTTTAGTTGATCACATTAGAAGGTTGTGGATAGTCTTTATTTTCTTTATTTCATCGTTTTTATCATTTTCTTCCTACCATTCCTTATTTTATTCTTTGTTTTTCCATCTTTCCATTNAAACCTATCTAAAATAATTCATGTTTAATTCACATTGCAGTTACATGTATATATCATATCTCATTTTATAATAGGATCAGATATTTCACTAAAGATTTCAAGATTTCAAATTTATTCATGTTTCCAACAAAGCATTACAAATCAATTATAGCATTTAAAACAAATTTAAGAAATACATGTTGGAAACAAGAGGGGTCCACTAAAAAGCAATGCTTGTACAAGCGTGAACACCTCAAATAAAACTTAGGAATAAAGAGTAATTAAATTAACTAATCCGTAACTACAAAAGGAACTACAAAATAGGGGAAAGAAAAAGGAGGATGCCAATAGAGACGAGAAAGGGACAAGACGATACTTTACACGACAAAGATAGAAGAACACGGTTTTAACTTCGCGCTAAAATTTCAGCGGCGACCGAGCGAGCGATGCCCTAAAAGCGAGCGGTGCCTGGGCAGCCGCCGCTCGGTGGCCGGGCAGCCGCCTGGCAGAATTGGTTAAAAACTCACAGCTCGGCCGCCGAGCAGGCTACTTTTGGGTAATGTGACCATAGCATAAGTGCTTTTATTTATTACTCCCATGTATGTATACTAGATCTAAGATATCAGCTTTGCATATTGCAAGTTTAAATACACTCTAAATAAGAGGTAAAAAAACAAACTTATGAGTACCCTAGACATTAGTAGATAATCTATGTGCCTGCATGAGCACATAAGTTGAATTTGATTTTACCAAATATTGTAACTGCGTATGATGATGTTTATTTGTAAAATTCAAACCATTGATGAAATGATTTTTTTTTATTTCAAACTTTCTATTCCATTCTTCCTAGGTGGATACAGTCGTGGTGGAGGTGGAGGCAGCTATGATAACTCAGGAGGCAGAGGAGGCGGAAGCTGGGGGGATGACAGGAGAGGAGGAGGACGGGACGAGGGGTACCGTGGCGGCGGCGGCTCAGGAGGGTACGGTGGAGGCCGTGATGGGGGCTATGGTGGAGGTCGCGATGGATACGACAACAGAGATGGGGGTTACAGAGGCGGAGGAGGCAGGGGAAGAGGCACAGGCAGAGACGATTATAGCAGTAGTAGACCAACCCAGGAGTTTAGAGAACCCACAGCAGGTACGTAGTAATCCTCATTCGGACATGCTGATGTGTAAACTGCCTCAGAAAAACCACTGGCAAAATACATGTTAACTGTCACAAGTGCTGCAAGCATAAATAATATATCTGTATACTATTATGCACATATCATAGGGTACAACAAAAGCCCTGTGCTCAATTATGAGAAATTTGAATTGTATTGGACTTAATGTCATCACAACAACAATAAAATGTCGCCGATTCGGCGCGTCATATTTGAACATGGTTATAGGTGCTTTTGGTGCACTATAATCACTTTTCTGTTGAATATGAATGCATTTCAAGAGAAATCTTTCATGCAACATTGCTTCTACGATACCATTTCATATAGAGATGACAAAAATGAGAAAGGTCATAAATTTTTCCTATTGCCCTTACTATAACTAATTGTTCTCATTAACATACCCTTTCTCTCACTCTCTCTTTGCCCGCTCTCATTCTCTCTCCCTTTTTCTTTTCTTTTTTTTCCCCTCTCTCTCTCTCCCTCTTTTACATGTCTCTAAAATTTGTTGTGGTTTTGCAGAAGAGGCAGCAGCCAGGCCCAAGCTCAAACTGGCACCGCGCACTGTCAAAGAACCCGTCGGGGGCCCACCTAGCAGAAGGTCGGACATCTTCGGCACCGGGAAGCCAAGGGAGGAAAAGGGCAGCTCCGATAAGAAGCCAGATGAAGCATCGTCATAGCCGCACAAACAGGAATAACCACGGATATACATGTAATTATCAAATGCAAATCTGTTCTGCATGAGATTCTTTGGGCAGTCTCTGGCTTGATGTAAGAGTAGCCTAGAGGGTATTTTTCCTCTCCAGTTCTTTTCCAGGTTAGTAATGATTTCTAGGACCCACTTCTGCTAGGCTTGTGCAACTCGCTCCACAGGTCCTTCCCAACACGGATGTGCATATTGGTAGATTTGTGTACATACTTAGTTTCTGCATTGTGCATTCAACGCCCCATAGAGAGCCATTTATCTCTCTCTCTCACTCTCTCTCTCTCTCTCTGTTTAGTCCATTTTCAATGGGGATATTTTCTGTAAATTTGTATTTCGTATGATTTCTCCATTTCGCATCAAATTTTCCAAATCGTAACATGATGTCTTCTGTAGCGAGTTCAACATTATGAAGAGTTAGTGTGCAAGTATTCTGAATAGCTTTCTGCTTGATACCATCTTAAACCAAATGCAGTATACTGTTTTATTTATTTTGATTCTAATATAAATTTGTTTGTAATTTTTTATTGAAATTGCAAAATAAATAAAGTGATTGATTTGATTTTTTGAAATTGTTTTCACAATTTTAATTAGAGATGTTATTGAGTAGATGTTCAAGTCTCCCATAAGAAATAGTACAGGTTATGGTGTATGTTGTTTATTTTCTATAAACAAAAATAAAGCCTATGGACGTGATTGCTGGAACTTTAACATTTACAATTCATTTATTCACATACAATCTTTTGAAATGTTGCATATACATCCAAATGCATAATGCATCATCTAATATTTGTGAACTAATTTGGGCATTGTACAGTGTATTCCTAATGAAGTGGAAATTGCTGGATATTAACACAATTCTTTGTCTCAACGAGAAAGATATCCAATCAGTATTTAGGTGGAATTTTGATGGAATTTTGATGGAATTTTGATGTACTGTACATGAATGTGCAGAAGATATTTGTGTGGAATGTGCATGTTTAATAAATGAAACAGAGCATTCCATGTCTAATGTACTGGAATGTGTTTAGAAGTTTGACAAATTAAAACTAGGAGGAAAGAACTCACAAAATGTGAAAATGTAGCAGGAAATAAATATTTCCTTCGATGTATTAACAACAAATAGCCCTGCAGCTTGGCTTCCTCTATTTCTCAATACTAAGATCTTAGTGTACATGTATTTACCTGCTGAGCTCTTTAGGGCCCAGAGATAAGTTGCCAAAAAATGACCATCAACTTGTCACTTTCATTCTTTGATTATGAATGCATTTTCTTAATTCTTTTTCTTATTTAAATAGGACATCCCATTGTTATGCTATCCAAATGCAGAGAAATTGTCATATTTTGTATGCTATTAAAAATGATTATAATTATTTTGAATTTCTCTGGGGTTTTTTTGCGTGTGATGTTATCTGGCTGTGCATTCAAAAGAGAAGCCTTGGGTAACTTTGACGCTAATATCAAAGTTGTGGTTATGATTCATATTCTCGTTTTATTTAATGTAGCCATATACTCCTTTTGGAAATGAATGAGACAGTAGTGTGAAAATAGTTTCCAACCATTTTTTTAGTGTGTCAGAGAATATTCTCTTGCTGTACATATTTCAAGTGAATGCAAAACCAATGTTCTCTCTTTCATGATGCCATGGGTTTTGAAAAGCTTCATTCACATTTTACAAAACAAACAGCTTAAAAATCTAGTGCTGCCGATTCCGATTCACACATGAAATGAACTGCAAGTTGGGGTGTTAAAAAATAAAATAGCTGCATGCAAAGTTGCAAGCCCCCACAGGCATAGTCCTTTATTTATGTGTTGTAAAGTCCAGAAACATGAAGCACATGTGTCATTTTAGTTGCTGCATTGGTCATTATACACTTTCATGAGTGAACAAAGCTTAAGCAAATAAAACAGCATCTGAAAATCCGCCAAATAGGGATTTGCTTTTCATGTATCACGTCAACAGTAATCTAAAGTTCTGATAATGACAATAAATAAATTATCACACAATTAAACGTGACTCGATGAATGTTAATAGCTACCAATGGGCTATTCTGTGGAATGTATCTCGGACCACATATCCGTTTTTTTCCATTGCTCGCTGTTCTTACTGCATTTTTTATACAAAGCACTTGAATGATGCGACATTGAATGCATTGTGTTATGTGTATAATGAATTAAGCTGCCATATCTTTTCTCATTTTTTGGAAAAGCCTTTTTAGAAGTTATTGGATAGTAGCATATGTTGGGTCGATTGACACATCCATATGTCAATATCTGCATGACAATTTGCATAGCTGTATCTCAATTGATTTCATCTCTTGCTTTTCTTTGTATGTTTTTGGAGATCAATAATTTGATTCACACGTATGTTCTGCTTCCTTCCTTTCATGTTTTCCTGAATACCGTAGTATATGCACTCAAGGGTATCATCATTTTAGAATCCATTTTGACTCGTAGGCAACCAATACTGTAAACCTATCCATGTGACCGGTAGTAATTGATAAAGAGTAGATAATGTCTCACCATCGTGTATAACAGCTACCCTTTTGTGTGACGGCTAAACAGCGACTTTAGAATTCCTGCTCGAGAAAAGAAGGCCATCAAATGATACCAGTGTCGTTTGGTTCATCTTTAGTATATTTTTACCTTTTTTGTGTTTACGTGTATTGTTGAGAGAGCTGCAACAATATATAGAAGGAAGAGCATGGCCACTATAGACAGGTGACCTTTATAGAGAGGTAACCACCAAGACAGGTCTTACTGTAGTTTCACTTACCCTCCTGTTTGTATTCTATTGTGTTTTTAGCTCTGATATGCAAGATTCAAAATGAGAAGTATATATTCATGGTCTGAAGGAGTTTATTGTAACAAGATATGAATGTCTGTGGAAAATTAGACATGCAAAGCGATTGATAAAAAGAAAATCTGTGTCTTCATTTCATTTTGTCATTGGGGGAAGTGGACGGATTGCTGCTCAATTTGTAGGCAACGATGCATTTTGTTCCCACTGACTTTGAAACGGTCGTAACCAAACATTGAATTATGTAAACGTTGTAACTAATGTGTTTTAGCACCACCACCAGACTCATGTCGTGTAATTAATTAGGTTAGATCAACTATTGAAGACAAACTATATCTACTGTTGACGAGTGTTGATATTTTTGCCTGCATGCAGACACGTGCGGGGTTCGGATTAATGTTGAGGGCACTTAAAAATGTACGTTCATATAAGTGCTTTTTATATTTAACAATTATTGAAAAAACAAAGAGAAAAATATATAAAACAAAAAAAAACCTACCAAAAAAAAAAGGAGGCAATTTTGCGTGGTGCCTGTTATGAAATGTACAATGTATATAGATAAAAGGTACTTTGCTTAATATTAGTTGTATAGACATGTAATGTAGCAAGCATGTTTATTTTTTTTTTTTCCTTTGAATTTGTAAAATAAATATTCAATTTTTGTGGGGGAAATCCATCCGCAACATAAGTTTGAGACGTAAGGTGGCTGTATGATTGATGACGGCTGTGTGACTGATAATTATACATGGAGAAGCATGTGCATTTTTCTCTGCTGACATGTATTGTATTGTAGGTATGTAAAATAAAACTGACTCGTCACCCAAATACTTGCCTGTGATGTTGTTTTTCTTGGAGTTATGGATAGGAGGTAAATTGTGATATGTGAAGGTCTGGCAATGACTGTTAAAGACAAAGTCCACTCCAAAAATAATTTTCTTTTAATAGATGCAGAAAAACAAAAAAGGGTAAAATCAGATAACTAATATGGAAGATACAAATTTTTGAAAAAGTATGATATTGTGTGCATGATTGACATTTCACAAAATCTTTTATGAACGTTGAAGTAGTTTATCAATATTTAAATTTTTCATGATTCAACTGGAAAAAAAATCCTCTATTATATTTGTGCACCCACACAAAAACATATTACTATCAATATAACTTGGATGCTGGTGTGAAGAAATGAGATTCTTAAGGGGGAAATTGGAAATTTGTATGATCGATATAAAGATAACAATAAGTGGATAGTGAGGCAATGACGTCACAGGCTCATTGAGTTGCCATTTTTTTTTTATGTCATTAAGAATTTATAACTTCCTTATTAGTTATCTGATTTTACTCAAACTTTTTTTGATTGGTTTATCTGATTTTTCTGCTTCTATTAAAGTAAGTTATTTTTGGAGTGGACTTGCACTTTAAATTGTCTGGCAAGTCGAGAAGAATATAAGGCAAGCCCACGCTGATAAACACATTTCAAAGAAAAGCTTTAATAAAACTTTCTTCTTCTTATATCAGATTATCCTAAAATCTGTGATTTCACTGGGAACCACTTCCCTCCTCATTTCAACCCAACCTCTTGATTTGTCATTTTCATGTATTTATTATCGGTTAGAACAAAGTGGGAGTGACATACAATGACGAGTCACAAAAAAGTAAACACTTGAAAAACTAATTTGAATACTAGATTTATTATTTATTTCAATATTGATTAAATGTGTTCAAAGCCCTCTCATTGTGATGTTGAATCTATAAGGCCATTCGCCTATAGTTAATCACAAAACTTCGCTTCTGTAATCTTAGGGA
Source organism: Hemicentrotus pulcherrimus (assembly GCA_003118195.1). Lineage (NCBI taxonomy): Eukaryota > Metazoa > Echinodermata > Echinoidea > Camarodonta > Strongylocentrotidae > Hemicentrotus > Hemicentrotus pulcherrimus. The sequence continues at coordinate 3,462 of BEXV01000862.1, read as the reverse complement.
TATACCAATTGAAGCCCTATGGGAGAAATGTTGAAATTGAATAAAAAATTTGGGGCTTTTTTAAGCAAATGAAAACTACAATCTTGTATTTCCAATAATGGGTAAAAAGATACTTTTGAAATTGATTAGCATGAATGATGCTATTTAGCATTTCTAATATGTAAATACCCGGTAACTGTATTGACATGCATCATGGTAATGAAATAAGTTTAAAATTTGATTTTCCAGTGATTGACGTGACTATCTATATTAGCTTAACATTTCCATGTTCTATAAACATTTCTCCCGGACTTCTTCAATTGGCATATCCCAGTTCCCTTGACCTTTACTTCTTCATCCTTTTGCTGCAAGCAGGGCTTTCCTGCTCCTAAGACACCATCACCACAATTTTCATTGCTTGTCTTTCTTACAAAATATGTGTCTCATAAATAATCTTCCAATGGCATGTCCTTGTGATACAATCATCTCTAGTTGGGTTATACTATAACCTTCTTGCCACAAAGCCCAAACCAAGGTTACAGTACCATTCAATATCTGGTGTACAATAACATCCTGATTCTCAATTTTCTTGAATGTACCCTCACAAATGCTACTGTATCTTTGTGAGGCTGCAGGAGGGCTAATATTAGACTCCTCCCTCCACCCCATCGTACGATCATCGTCTTCCTCCGGGTCTATCAAAATCCTCGCATCCTTTCTCTCTTCCATCATCATCTTAGCATTCTCGTATCATGGTCCTTGTCATACTACAGGTCAGTGTCAATTGCTGAATAGGAGAACGAAGAGGAGGTCAAAAATTGAACCCTACCCTAGAACCCTCGTCCCTGCCTTGCCCTCGATCCAGGAGCACGCATTCTGATTCACATTGCAGGTCAAAAATTTAACCCGCCTCCTGCCCCATCGCCACCATCTTCATCACCTTCTTCTGGATCTTTGGGGTAATATGACACCCTTGTTCTTGTCATACTTGAGATTGTTTTCGATGCTGAAGAGGAGGTCAAAAATTTAACCCCCCTTCTCCTCCATCGCCACCTCCACCGTCATTGTCCTCTTCCCTATCCCTGGGTATCTTGACATCTTGGTCCTCGTCGTACTGGAGATTGGTATCGATGCTGAAGAGGAGATCGCTCATCGAGTCTTCTTCAGATGGATCCAGGGGCAGGAATCTAACCAGACTGTAGTCATCAATCTGACACAAAAAGAAAGCAAGGAGATGGATGGACAAGATGATTTCTCTAATTTGTGATTGCAATTCCATATACCAATCACAGGTCACTGCTCAAAACACTGGATTAGATTCCTGTCATAGTAACTCTCGATTAAAGGTAAAGACCAGTTTTTGGAAACGCCCCCCTCTCAAAAATGAAATGGAAGCTCTTATTACCAAACATGTGAAAGAATATTTTGACAAATACATGATCATACAAATTTCGCCGAGAACTGCCTACTAATTGATATATTTGGTATATTATTATATCTATTTGGACCTGATAGATATAACGCATGTGTCGCACACATGCGTGTAGTCCCACATACATCTTTCAGTGTACAGTGCTTGTAACTTTACCAAGATTTCTTATCATTTTGATGATTCCAGAACCTTGCAGTACACACCAATAATATGCTAGATGATCAACGTTTTCTGATTGATTCCACAACGTTTCTTTCACAATGCAATCGCATGACCAGAACTGGTTTATATCTTTAAAGTCACATATATATACGTATTTGAAATAGTTTATTGATTATTAAAAAAGGTCTTTCCTAATGGATAACAAACTTGTATGTAAATCTGCTAATGGATAACAAACTTGTGTGTGAATCTATCAAAGTTAAATACATAATTCTCAAGAAATAGCTTGAATTGAATACATGTTTTTAGTATTTGAGGGAAATTGAATTTTCCTCAAATACTATTTTCCACAGACTGTTTTTACACAGATTGAATTTTCCACAGATTGTTTTACAGATCTCAAAAACAAAGTTACTCAAAAATTTGGATAAACTATCAAAGGTTATTCCTTCGATCAAACAAGGTACATTGTGCTCTCTATTGTGTCTAGGAGAGTAAAATTACTTACCAAGGTTGCTATTGCCTGGTTGAGCTTTTGGAATTTCTTTGACATGTGCTCATCTTCAGCCGCTAACTCCTTGGGATCAGGATCAAGAAATCTAGATATGAAGATGACATAGATGTACATCAATCAATAATTCAATGATATCGGTTCTACAGGCTATAGCACATGCTTCTGTGACAATTGACCAGTTTACTAACATATTCAAATTCTATGCACACTTTTTTTAACAAAGGTTGTTCTTGACAACCTGAAAGCTTGTCCAATGCTTGCCCGCCATAGCAACTTGTAATGTATGCACACTGGATTCAAAGTATTGTAGATCACTCATTGATATTAGGTTACCGGTATTGGAACAACTTGTAACTAGGTCCCTAGGACAGAAATCCCCATAAATCTGAGTATGTTCATAAACAATAACCAATTTCCAATCTCCAGCCCTGGACCAAATCCTATACACAATCGTAGTGCCAAAACCTATCGCGATCCTCACTATACCCCTATATCTTAAACAAAATTAATTTTGAACCAAATGTTGGGTCATTTATATATCTGAAAGACTTGTTAAAAGATAATTACAAGATATTAAAAATGACATACCAGTCACACATTTACACCCACACACATACACAATCAAATAAAATGACACACAGCCCACAAATCAATTGCAACAAAAATTAATTTGTAGTTCTTCTACAAAGCAATGTCCCTCCAAAGCTAAGATTTTGAGAAGACTTTGTGCTACAAGGCCAGTTTTACAATTTACCAATATTCCTAACCTTTTTTTCAATACATTTTTTGTTAAATGAAGCCATTCATCACAAATTATTTACTTCTCTACTGTCTTCTTGGTTGCTGCATTGAGCAGGTCCATCTTGCTCATGATGTTGATATGGGGAATCTCTAGTTTAACCATGGTGGACAATGCAGACAGCATGCCTGTATAGAGACAAGTAGAGATTGAATACAAAATTTAGCAAATACTGGAATATCAACATATTTTATTGTTTGCAACTTGCAAGATAACCACAAAAACAATGAGCGAAGTATTGTGACTTTGTTGACAACTACTGGGAAGTTCATACTGCTTGTAGTAAATTTTGTATACCTATAATAATCATATTATACTTCTTAGATAAATAGCAGTACATACATGATAAAACGCTACCCCTCACAAGGCATACTTTGCATTCTCTTGCATTATTTGATCTTACATACAAAGATAATTTGCTCAAGGATGACTTTTTACAGCAACAACAATCATCCTGGACAAAAATTCCCCAGAATACTATCTCCTCACAGACACCTCCCCCCAGAATAACTACCGGTACTGAATTAATAAAGATACCCCTAGCACCCAGACAACAGGGGTTGTTTCACAAAGATC
>BEXV01000861.1:153215-163992 GCA_003118195.1 Hemicentrotus pulcherrimus | reverse complement strand
GGGGGGGGGGGGGGGTTAATGATTGCAAAAAGCCTTCAAATCAAGCGCCCAATCACGCTATTTCTCATCATGATAATAAAAACAACAAACATAACATCAAAATGCTCACGATCACTAAAAGAACGTTGATAGATATACCATTCATAAACACTTGCCTTATCTCATTCAACATATATGCCGAAGTATCACTTTTCATGCCACGATAAAAATATACTTTTGTAAAATGAATACATTAATCTCTAATCTAGCAAAATAGTGTTGCTGTAATCAATTTCTATACCCGGCATTTAAGCCTGGATAATTCTCAGTACTAAAATGATCTTCAAAATTTGTAGATGATGACTATTGTTCATGATTTATAAATAATGTACATGTAACTGGATAAATCTGAAAAATGATAAGAAGAAAATATCGAATTACACATTGGTCCATTAGTGCTTCATGAAAATCACTTGCTATAAGTGCGACCAAAGAAAAAGGAAAGAGAGCAAAAAATAAAAAACATAATTGGTAAATTCAAAACCTAATGATGAATAATTGGTCACTATTTAGGAGGGAGATCAAAATGTATGTCGCTGGAGAAAGCAGACAATTTGGTTAAATCACTTGAAATTGGTCCAGGGCATTTCACAATTGGTGATACAGCGAATGCAAACACGATTTGGGCTCTACATTATTCTCGACAAGACAGTGAAATTGCAAAACCTTTTTTTCAATTGCTCAGGTCAAATTCTTTGGCGCAAATTGATGTTTTTAGGAATTACGCTACTCTCAATGCTTTTTCCCATGAAGATGAAAATGTATAGCACTGTGAAAAAAATAGCAAAGCAAATAATAATAATGAAAACAAAAATCAAGAGTAAAAAATAAACAAATAAAAACAACGGAAGTGAAACCAAAAAAAAAAATTGAGGTAGGGAAATGTATGATAATTTTACAAAATATAATAACACAACGTCATATCAACTAAACTGAGTGATAAAGTCTTGAATGAGAATCTATGATAAAATATTTAACATAGACCTTAAATATAAACACAAGGGTCTCCATATTTATCTATTAGAAATATAGATGCAAAAGAAGAGTTACAAAATGCAAATCTTTTTGCGCAATACTTACAGCTGCGAATTCGGTACAAAAATTAACATTATTCTCATAAAATCTATCATGAGACTTTAAAAACGTTCAAAATGTACTTCAATTTAGTAAAAACAGGATGATTAAAAAAACGGACGACTGCTATTGCACGGAATCGTTTAAATGGAAAGAAAGAAAAGGAAAATGGACATTAACTTACAATTCCGGTTATAAGATCTCAAGAGGATAGGAATGAATACACATGGCATTGCATAATTAATCTTAATCATTTTAGTTTCACTACATGGACGGGTTATAATCATCAATCTCTCTCATGGAATTTGGGACTTGATTTTTATTTATTTGAATTATTGCCTTACTAAAATAACGCAATGATTTAATAGCTAGATTAGAGTTTAACACATAGATCATACCATGTGTTGATCTATATAGCATCGATAAAACTCGGTTCAATTTCATATAAATTGATCCCAATACAAAACTACAGTCATTTCTTTAAACAACGTGATATTATTAATAAAGACTAAATGGAAGACATCGAGATGACTTATTACGTCTTTAAATGATCTTCCTCACACACTATGTTATATCACAAGCATTTTGGGTGACCAAAACGCCTTGGTGTTTATGCAGCTTAAGATAAATAAATAATAATTTTCTGCAGCTATTTCATGCCAGATTGCATTGGGATTTGTATTAAGATAAAAATAATATTTGTTTCCGAACACGTCTCCGTGGACTTAAAGTTTTACCAGTGGTCTTAAACCCAGTCTTCCTAAAACGCGTCTCCAAAACTAAGTTCTGGCGCTGCTATTGGTCCAAATGATGAACCACGTGACGCATGACGTATCGCGTCTTCCCGGCGGTGGCGCCACGTTTCACTTTATTCCCATTTCACGTGCCTTTCACAGAACCGTTACGCCACAATGTGGATTGGTCATGGAGCTACAAACGGAGGTACAATGAAACTTTGGGAATCATTCTGTTCCGTTCAACCTATGATGCGTTCTGCATGTAGATTCTGCGGCCACCACGGATGAGTTAACTATTTTATCTTGGAAGACAGCAAGAAGAATCACAATTTTTGGTGATAACAGGGTCAGAACACCCTGCCTCAAGGCAATCCTAGATCCACAGGGAAAGACTGGAAACGGTCACCGCTATCAACCGTTGCGTTCAAAGTCTGATAGGTATAGCGATGCTGATTTCAAATCATGTCTTGTCACTTGAAAAGATGTCCGTGTCGCTATTGCAGTTCCTCTATCAATGGAAGAATCCGCCGTGGAAGGTAATGGGACAGGACATTGTCTCGGGAATATTTGCCCGTGCTATTTCATCTAATGTCTTAGCATCGAGTACCAGTAGGAATGCCCTTTGTGTTTCGCTGCTGATAACAGTTGAAACCAAAACACCTGTCATGACAAAGAAAATAAAAGAGAAAAATCCACCATAAGCAACTCGAATAAAAAATATCATGTTAGCTATAATTGATAAGAAGACACAGTGTCATTCTATCTTTCAAATTCGGGTCAACTGCCTGATGAAATACACTGCATGTAAAATTGAAAAACAAATATAAACATGATACAATCATCAAGTATTATCTATCCCCCTTTTACTCATTAACTGCAGCTTTATATGAACACTAAACTTCATTTATTAAAGCTAATCTTGAGCTCTCGTATGGGAATCGTAGGTTAAGAGAACATGGCTATAAGTAATTCTGGATTGTTTATTTTCTATCAGGACCATAGCTCGAGCTTATCTTTAAGCAGGGCATATTCCATGAAATGTCTAGATGACTTACCCTCATCCTCGTCCACAGCATCTGGTGCCCCAACAAAGATCGGCTCTGACGGATAGTGATTCGGTCTGTGCCATGTCTTGCAAGATTTTGTTCGCATGTTGCATTTTACAATCTGCAAAGAAAATCGGAGCATAATGATAATTACTCAATCATATTAGACATAAATGAAATTCTATTCTGAATCTTAATCTATCAAAGAAAATATTGAATGGTAATTATAAACTACTGGCTCCCTGGGCCCTTCAACTATAAAACACTTAGTTTAAGTATACATGTATGCTCTTGGTTATATAAAAAGCATGCCTGAAGGGCAAAATGGTATATGCAAAGTAAATTTAAACCTTGACGATATGGCAATCCATTATTTGAACAATTAGTTATATAATTTCGGTTTGTTTTATGACAATACAAGATTGACCTTTTGCTGAATATTCCCACTTTATTTTATCAAGGGTTGTGAAAATGATTTAGGAACATGTTTACTCAAACATATGTAATCATAATTATATGCTACTCAGAAACATCGATCCAGGGCTTAACTTAATTCAATGGTTACCAGTGGCTTTGGGAAGGAACTCTTCCATACATTAATTTAAACAGATTACTAGTGTCTCTGAAAGACTTTCGCTTTAAAGAGTACATATCCAGGGATCAGATCTATTGATTTTCCACTTACTTATGCACACCATCGTGTGTGATTAATTACCAAACGAAGGTTACCTTAACAAAAGCATGTCACCCCTTACCGTATTCATAAAGTCGCCTTTACATTTCCCCGAAGTCCCGTAAGCAAAGGTGTAGGGCCTTCCATTGACTCTACTGTTTATGCATGGCATATCGATCCCTGTATTGGAGAATGAAAGAAGAGAGATGTCATTAACCTCTGCGATCACATGTTTCGACTTTGTCCAGACGACAAAGGCCGAATTAGGTGAGATAAGTACTAAAAGATCAACATGGGCTTTGCTGGTCGATGTCTTTCAGAAAGAAAAAAAACTAGATCGAGCGAAGGAAAAAAAGAACTACTTATAATAATGTGCGGTTGTTGCACAATGATCATAGACCATGTGCGATCGCAATAACTTTCGAAAAATCAACTGCGGCAATTTCCTTGTCCATCATCACTTGACACATGCGAACATTATGATTGCATCTTACATATTCATCAAAAATACCATGGGATATACAATCATGATAATTGGGATTGTAACAGCCCTTGAGTTTATTACTTGTAAGTCTTTGAGATGATGTCTTAGATTGTTAAATAGATGGAACATTTAGTTCATAGCACACATCTCAGTAAAAAACTTAGAATCTTAAAGATAATGCATCTGGATGATCTGGTTACCTATCGTTGCATATTAAACGCCTTATTTAAGGTGAACAATATTATGTTTCCATTATCGTTTTTTTTAATTTGCTCATGCAGGAACAGCTGAACACACCCTCATGTTGTAATAAATAAGGCTTCTCACCAATATCTGAGGCGACTTCATAGGTGAGTTCCACAACGCCATCAGGCCGAAGTTGTGCAGAAGCTGATGTATAATTTAGAGTTACGAGGTTTGTGCCAACAGGTGTGTTCTAAGAAAGCAAGAAGGTGGGAAAAAGAAAAAAAATTGATAATTCATGATAAGGATAACAGGTCAAAATAGTTGCAGGTATATTTTATCATTTTCGAATGAAAACGTGATGAGCCTAATGTTCTGCAAATTACGTAAAAAGCGAGGAAGAGATAGTCATACAGCTCTAGAGAGATAGAGAGGGAGAAGAGAGAAAGATTTTTTTTTTTGCGACCAAGCAATGGGATATCTTCTGAGTGATATTTTGAAACAGGAAAATATGAACTATTCCTTTACCTCTAGGCCTACTGCTTCTTATTACGTAGTAAGAATGACAAAATACTCGTGTTCCAGTTCTTAAACATAATTATTAGAGTAGAAAAAAAAAGAAGAGATTTTTGACGGAAAATGAAATATAAGAATTACATAAAGTGAAATTGATAAGGTTTTTGAGAAATCTTTGTCTTGAAATACAGGGGATCATTAGCTTAATTCTCCATCGATCTGTATAGCCAGCAAACAGGGGTCGTCTGGGTATGTAATCGGTTCTTTTATGTCGAAAGTGAATGGGCAAGGCCGATAATGAAGGACGCGCACTTACAAAAGATCAATTCAACATAACATGTTAAGACACGATGCTAAAGGAAATCTCATTTTTCTGGTTCTCGTCAAAAAACTGAATGGTTTGGTCAAACATGCATATTCTAACTTTTGTCTTGTGCTATCTTATTGATAGCGTGGAAATGAGAGCTGAGATATTATGGGAGATGGGTTACATGTTCATTTTGAAATAAGACCGGGGAACCCGTTCGAAGAGAATGTCCCCGAGAATGAGACCCACACGCGAGTGGTGGATCGAACCGTCTGGCCTTATTACCCGCATGGTATTCAGATTTGACAGGCCCCTTTCATCTCGGACAATACCCCCGAGTAAATTCCTTCCGATAATTGGCGGTCCTCGTGTTTGTGTCGGTAATCTTCAGTATTGTTATTCGGATTCCTTCCGGTAATTGTTGATGCTCATTTACAATAATCGGAATGTATCGATTTGCCTTGTTCGCGGTTGCTGCAGATGAGCGCAGGGGGTGGGGACTGGAACACGTGTTAAGGTCCATGATGTAACGGTACTGGTAATACCCTAGTCAGACCAAACGGGACCGACTAACATCAGATTGCAGACGGAACAAAAATAGCATTACACCGAGAGGGTCAAGAACCGTTCATTTCAAATCGATTCGGCGGTGTGACTGAGGTTTAATTAGTTTCTTTTCGATGACCATTTTTACCGACCTAATGTCCGTTGCACACTGGTCGTCATTTCGATTGCGTTATAACATAACCCGTGCTATTCAAGCCTCTAAACGCAATCTGCCCAGAGGCCAATAATTCAAAACTTTTAGATTTCGCCCACTTCATATTGCAGTCAAATTGTTAACGATATAATCCTTATATGACCACATGGTACGTCAAAGACCATGAAGACCGCGCCAGCCTCTGACGCAGACCGACGTCATGACTGACGCCCCTTGTGCAATGTCATCTTAGAGATTAGACCAACTGGCGAATCTAAACTAGGTTATATACGCCTTAGCAGGGGGTGTTTTTATTCTTTACACCAGACTCCTGGTTAGATAATCCAATTCAAAACCTACCAAGAATATCGCCCCTTCCTGTGTATTGATCACGAAAACAATCCATAAAACGGAAACGAATTTAGAGGCTGGTATTGAAAAATTGAAAAGAATTACTCCACCGATTAAGTTAAATTGTCGCTTTGTTATCCAAACGCTTCTTTGTTCCATTCACAGAATTCGTGCATTAATGATCATGCACCATTGACAGTGCGTGAGGTTATTGAGATACTTGAAGAATAGAAGGAATTTATGTTCTATAGCTGCAATGCACCGTGCAACGCACGAGTTCCTCGGCTTTAATAATACGATTATCTTTCAACATGTTCAAACTTTTTCACTAGTCGGTCTTATATTTATGCTTGGCAAAAGCATGGATAGGTAACTTTATAAAGATGTATTTTACGCCGAGTGAAATTTGGGAGCACGGCAAATATCAAACGAAAAATTCAGATTTCAAATTGTTTCGAATTGACGGAAAAGCAAATATAAGAATGTATCTTTATTTTTTTGCTTGCTATTTACCAACTGAATAGCGTACGACTGTCAGGCAGAATAAAATACCTCGAATCAAATTCATGTTCGTTGATAACTTGGTGAAATATAGAAACAAATAATTGGGACTTGCCCGAACATTGTTAAATAATACCCTGGCCATACAGACAGAAAGACTCAAAACCTCGCGATAACTAAGAATGTCTTGCACAGTCGGCGTAAGGAAATTTGTTTGGGGGTGGATTAGTCTATTGTAATTTTTTGTTGATTTTGGTCTCATCGGTATTACTAGGATAGAAAAACATGAAACGACTTGGATGGATGAAAAAGTTGAAATTTACCTTATCTATCCTAAGAGGTAAAACGAATCTCCTGACTTCTGTAATTGGAAAATGTCGCTTGCCGTCTTGGTCACCATGCCTAAGGTAGTCAAGGTAGAATTTCTTGAGAAGCTCATCGTCATCATACGAACAGATATCAAACACCACATGCCCCTCTTCTTCGTAGGAGTTGATAACGTGCATTCCAAAGAGCGGACCCGTCTCGTACCTCGTGGTCATCTGCTGTCCCGTTTGCTTTTCGACGAGGTGAAAGAGCGTCGTCCCGTTATGGTCGAACTCGAAACACGACGACACCGGCTTGCCCAGCATCTGCGAGGTGGCGAGTTTGGCGACGTTGATGTGGAGGGTCTGCTCGGAGAAAACGATGTAGTTGTCGGTCATGCCGAAGCTGTGAAAGTACGAGGGTTTTAGAGGATTCCGTGCTCGGATGCTGCAAAGCAGTTTAGCCGACATCGAAGGACTGCTCTTGTCTGTACTCGACTCGCTGGTTGAAGTCGTGCCGCTTTCTATTGACGGTGACGATGGTGACGATGACGACGATAATGATGATGATTCTGAAAGAGCAGAAATATGTAGACATAATTATATTAATGTTAAATTCGATCTGATTTCTCTCACAAGTAATTCGTGACTTAAATTGAAAGTTTATAAGGGGTATCGAATACAATTTTTTTTGATAATTTTCTATCATTTAAAACATTTCTTTAGAACAAACGCCAACCATGAAATAAGTGTCTTTGAGGTGTGTTCTAAAATAACGATTTAGTATATCGCATAAGATTGAACAATAGTATGAAGCATAAGCAGTATTACTGTGAGACTTCAAATCACTTTTTTCAATTAAGTGGACTGTAGCGATATGTATATCATGATACCCTAAAATAGTCTCAAGTCTGCCAATGATTCCAAATGTCGGGGATATGGCGTCTATAGAGCTAGTCATTTAATCCTCCAGATATGTCCATAAAGTACATTCAAACCCCCTGGCCAGAAATAAAGAAACACGTGGTCATACCATATGGGAATTGAGAGCATGACTAAGACCATGACCACACCGTTGTCTCCACGTCGATTATGTAATACTCAGCCCACCCCCACACACCTGGGAAATCACTCCTATGGTACGCTGTTCATAGGGGGCACCGGTACACCCCATAGTAAGGTGCATCCCCAAGTGTTAATTCAACAGGTGTTGGACATTGGCTTCGTAAGGGGCTTCCCCCTCATTTTTGAGGCTCTTCCTTCTCATCCTCACCCACGCAGAGAGGCCCAATTCATCAAAATGTCTCTATCCGGAGTCTCTATCTTCCCCCCCCCCCCAAAAAAAAAAATTATACTTGTTTTGTTGCCAGAAACATTTTTAAGCTTCTTTGTCTATCAATGAATGCATAAACCATCTACACCTAGCTGTACCCATCCCCATAATAACTAATCACATCCCTACTGGCAATATATTGTGTAAATGATCATTGAGAAAATCTAAGAAAACAAAGTTTACATGTATATTACTCCTACTCTCTAAATGAAGCGTTATTATTTTCGATTCAAGCTTTTTTTTAAGAAACTGAAACTGACGAAACATATCAAGAAAAGTAGCATACCCCATTTCACTTTGCTTTTTACACGTTCTATAATTTGTATTTTGCTACTTTCTGAGAGATAGCCCTTCCACGAAGTAATTGTACACTTGAATCGAAGATATCCAATATTCAGCGATAACAATTTATCTCCTCAAAATAGAAATACGGGCGCGACTCCAGGACCGTCGGAGAGATAAAGAAGACATAAGGCGAAATTGAAAGAAATAGCTTAATTTTTTTTTGGTTCCAGTGGCAGAGGTTAAGTTGATTGATTTTCTCATAGCGACACCATGCTGTGCTAGGGGAGGCCTCTGCGAACTTCACCTGCGTATCAGTCCAGAACAAGTGTGGCCGAGGGAGACTGCCATCTTCATTTTCTGGAGAAATCTGGCTCTCTTAAAGGACGAAAGCATCACACGATTTACCCCATTGTCTCTATTTTATTTGTATGCAATTGTCATTAGTATTCGCCTCTCTATAAACGCTACCTGTCCATAGTAATCCCCCAAATGCTTCCCTCGAGAAATAAATGTGTGTTGAAAGAGCCTCTCTAGAAAGGCCACCTGTTTACAATGGCCACTTTGTGTATGCTTCCACTGGGTGGCCTTAATATATAGATCTGACTGGACTGATAATCATAGGCGTAAGGGCCCATTCTTGTCATCTTATCTCTTGTGGGAATATCATCTTTCCAGTTTCTAAACATTGCAAGTGACAAGAATAAGATATGAAGATACACGTAGACCACCACGCTGCCCAAATATTGGTTATTTTAACGAATCTAACGTTAAGGGGTGGGATGGGGGAAGCTGCAGCCCCCATCAGCGGTCAGCGCCCCTCTCCCCCGCATCATCGCATCATCGCATGTCTATATGGATGTTATACAGTAGGCTTGCGGATGCACCACGTGCGAGAGGGGAGGATTGAGGAGTCCAGAAAAGGAGTCTCGGTAATCTTTCTACCTGGATGTTATCACCTACCTGAATGCGATTTAGGGAAGAACTTGATGATGTTGTAGAAGCAGCCGGTGAGGTAAGATGTTCCCATGTTATACGAGCACCCGTCCCTGTCCACCTGAGCATGCGCAGACGCTGTCATCATACCGAACATCTTTAAAAGATCGATCTGTCAACAAAGAGAAAGATAAAATGAACTCCAATTATGTCACTTAGATGGTAGAAAACAATAAAAGGGATGACAAAATAGTCTCTTGTTTCGTTTCTATTTTCAAGAGAATCTGTGGAAATATTTAACATCTTGCAGACTATCATGATTTGGGAAAACAACAACTAATTTTAATTATGTACACCTGTATTTCGATAATAAATTCTTTGAGGGAGAGCCCAATGCATCGTTTGGTGACAAGGTCAATGTTCTATTTCTCACTCTCATTATCCTTTAGCAGATAATCAGATGCTTGTAAATTTGAATGAATGACTCGGTGGGGCGCCACCTACCGTTTGGTCCTCCGTGCTTAGGTCTTGTAGGTTGATCTTTCTCGGTGTGTGCGTCTCTGTCGCCGTGTATACCTCATCCCCAAGTTGATACATGTTTATTAAATTATTGTCTGTAACATTAAGCGGTAGAAAATGGGTGGCAAACCGCTCGAGGACGTTCTTGCAGGGGTCCGGTATTCCTACTGTGCCAAACTCTGAGAGGATGATTTTGTTGTATTTCATCGCCTTCTTGTACGCGTTGCTTCGGAGGAACCGATTCTGGTAGCTCACTTTGCCGTTGTGGAAAGCAAACTTGTGCATGAGGGCTAGACCATCGAACCAGTGCTTGTATTCTGTGTCCCCCACTTCGAATAGACCTGGACCGATCCGCACCAGGGACCCCCGGAGCCAGCCAGGGAGTTTGCCTGCAAAGATAAACAAAAACAATATAATGTTATGTCAGTCATAGAAGAATCGACAATTGCTCCAGAGACATGAGCGTCTATTCGTCAAGGGTATAGTGCAAGGCCAAGAGTTGCAATTGGGTTCTAGGTTAGGTTTCAGGTTAGGGTAAGGGCCATAGTTTAGTGTTCAGGGTCTAGGCCCAGTTTACTTTATTTGTGGGTTGGTTAGAATAGTCTCTGAAGAAAATTAGCAGTGGCCTACATGTAAGAGATATATTATATAGGCTTATCAAAATGGAAGATGTGAATGTGATGATACCATGGGACAAGCGATACACCACAGTCACATTGACAAGACGGGCACGAGAACGCCAAGTGACCGAACAAAATTCTACATTTACATGGCCGGGGGGGGGGGGGGGG
>BEXV01000861.1:135296-152926 GCA_003118195.1 Hemicentrotus pulcherrimus | reverse complement strand
CCCCCTGGAGTCAGTTGGTTTATAATCGCCAGTGTGACTGAGGGTTGTACCATGATAATGCTCCACTCAAGACCCAATTCTAGGTAAAGGTGGACTCAGAGGAGGTGTCTTCTGACAATTGAATATGAAGTACTCCTATTACCATGTAATGAATGGAATAGATAAGAATAACACGGCATGCGGGGGATTGTAGCAAGGTGGTGTCCTATTTGGCGACCTCTGGTTACCAAAGTGGCGTATTCTTATAAATGAAATTAGGTGATCACAACAGTGTAAAAATGTCAGACTTACAGAACTTGTAATATAAAGAACAAGAGAGAGAGAGAAAGAGAGAGAGAGAGGGAGGAGGGGGCTGACAGAGACGCATCGAGTTGTACTTAACTTTCAAGACAGTGAAAAATCCATATCTATGATTTTATGTTAACTCGAAGCTTGTGTCTTTGTTTCAATTTTCTTTGTCATACTCATAGCCAATAATAAAGAGTTCTTATCAACGGGTTATTTGACCAATCAGAACAATAAGAATAGGGCCTTAATATTCTGTACCGGTAATGGAAACATCTTCTTCGCTCATTTTGCGGAGGCATATTTTTTGATCAGCTCCACTGCGCAGGGGACATCAGGAGTCAAGGCTAAAGAGTGTTTAATCATAGACAGGGAATGAGTTTCTGGACCCACAGCGTAGACTGCTATTGTCAAGGTTAGTCCGGCTAGGCCAGACAGTCTTTACCAACTCAATGTATTTGATACTAATATGAAACACATTTCTTAAACATTTCTTTAAAAAG
The DNA here is from genome assembly GCA_003118195.1 of Hemicentrotus pulcherrimus. NCBI lineage: Eukaryota > Metazoa > Echinodermata > Echinoidea > Camarodonta > Strongylocentrotidae > Hemicentrotus > Hemicentrotus pulcherrimus. The sequence goes on along the minus strand of BEXV01000861.1, from coordinate 152,138 downwards.
AAATAGACCATGCAGTCGAGCGATACATCGTAGAGTAAAGTCGCCTTTTAAAGGGACTAGTAGTAACGATCCTGACTATGAAATCGTAACTTGTTTGAAAGTAAGTGCATCGTTTTAATGATTAACTAGTTATAACATGTGTGCACCGTATACCTGCTGATTCGTCTTTGCCTACGACTGTACGTTACAGTGACTTCATCATGGGATCCACTAATCCCAGTCTATTATCTATGCCGCCTAACGAGATTATGCGACAGGCGTTAGTCTCCTATTTAGCAGACGGCTGAAGGCCTGAAAGTTCTGTCCCGATTTGCCTCCGCGCAAGAGAGAAAATAAAAAAACCGGTTAAACATCATGTGATCTGTCAGAAATAGTTAGTATTCAAGCCACCGGTAACATGGTTTCCAATTTGTCATGTTACTTCGCCTGATTGTTTTGTCACATAATAATCCCATAAAATTCGCCGCGGGATCTATTTTGGATGAAGGTGAGCAATATCTTCACAGCCCCCGTCTCCCCCCTCACTCATGGGGTACCCATTCTATAGGGGTATACAGTAACTTTTTTCATTACCACCATCCATTTTTGAAAGTTTGTATACTTTTCCGTTGTATTTAGAACAGCTTAGTCAACCAACCATGTCGATAAACCCGTGATCAGGTGATTTGGTTCCCCCATTTCACTCGGACTTCCACGCGGAAATTTTGTAAGAAAATCTGATGCATTTTAAGACCAGATATTGGTCACAAAATTAGAAACAAAGTCTCCGCAAGAGCCATAGGCTTGGGACCACTCACGAGGTTGTAAGGAAATTCCTAATCATTTAAATCGGACAAACAGCTCAGAAATCGGTTCTAATTTTGCGTCTCAGATAGCGTCCCACCTGCAGTCTATTAAGAAAACTAGGACAAGTGCTTACCCCCAAAACAATTTCCCCCACCTTTAGACATAACATTGAATACGGCCCTCTACGGTAAGAATATATTCCATATTTTAGTCCATGTCTTGTACGTCTCAACTATTGTATTCTTTACTCTGTAAAATCTGGTCAAATTAATAACAATGATCCACAGCATACGGACAAAACAACACTTCTAATTCAAAGAAGGAGTAACAGGGGCGTGTCAACGATAAAAGACGCGGGAAGACAAAGAACAGGATAAGGTGAGGAAAAATTAATAAGAATGGTCACGAAGAAAACGAAAACACGTGACATGGCTCTCATGGGTATTGGAGAGTATACCTTTCAAAGTAGAACTCGTACTTTTTTGCGGTTTCTGATCACGGCAGGACCTATTCTCTTCGAGTACCACCAAAAACCACAAGAGGTCTTCGAGAGGAGAGACAGGGAACGAAATAAAGTTGGGATATCGCATGGATAATCTCTGCTATAATCATATCAAAAAATCGAAGACAAACAACTGTACTTCGTCGACAAAAATCGAGAAATGCCTAAAAAGTGAAAGCTGACATTTTCACCTTAAGATAGCACCTCATTACTTTCATCCATGTAATGTGTTCATACTATTAATGGACCCTCATCTCACTTTGTCTATTGATAATTGAGATACACAGAAATCTTCCTCATATCTGTAGACACACCTCTGGCAAAGACTGTAATACAGAGATGTTACAACTCCATCAGTGACTGGTTATTACAAACCTTAGAGCTTAACAAAAAAAATACCGGCAATGATCTGCATGGATGTTGTATGAGATGTTTCGGAAACTAGAAAGAGGAAGAGTTCACTAATTGTATCAGGTAGAGCAGACAGACATATTGGGTAATTAACAAACAGACACGAAACAACCCCTCCATCAAAATAGCGCCAAAAGTAAGAACTTAAACGAGCATACAGGGACCGTCCTGTTAATCCAATTGTCGTCTTCCCCCTGATTGGAAAATCTAGTCCCGAATGTCTCCCCTTTTTTAAATATAGTTTCTTTCTGAAAAAAATACGTCACGCTTTTTACTGTTAATGATTTGAGGAACTTCACACAAGGCATTTCCGAGGTAATTATGTTCTCTCGTGCTTGCGGTCAGTGCTGGAGTGTAAGGAGGTTGTTCGGGTATATAACTGTCTTCACGCAGACGACATCGTCTAATCAGAATGGCGGGATTGATACCCGTAAGGAATCACTCGAAAAAAACAACAGGGACACGAATTCAGACTCAAAGGCACGGCGGAACTATTATATTTAGTTGGTAATCATCGCACAGTTCGAGGTCTGGAAATAATTGATTAGAATTAGGTTATAATTAGGATTTTAGACACTAATTGGGGGGTACAGTATTATCATACTATGCGGTAACAACATTTCCGAATCAGACCAAGAAGTTACTGGTAACTTCTTGATCAGACTATTAATGCCTTTTGCAACATGATAGAGCCGCCGAGTATTGACTCCAGTGCATGTTCCATGAACAAAAAATACGTTTTAACCAAGTTTCTTATTTGCTAACCGGTATAATTATGACGTTGTATTTTTATCCAATCGAACATGCAGCTGTGTTCTCTGAAATAACGTAACTGATTAGCTGTCCATTCTGCCTGTTTCTTTCTTGTCTGGGCTTCATTAAAAAAAAATACATATTTGCCATGTACACTGATACAGTTTATGGCAAACCATTATTTTAACCTGTGTAATTCTTCAAGTTCCATATTGGTGTTTTTCTAAACGGGAACTCACGGAATCCTTCTAAGTACTGCCTCGGTCTGGACCACTCACCTTTTCATAAGCGAATTATTTCGGGCAATGCACTACATGTTTTATGAAATTTGTAACAAGGTCACGCCTGATTTTCTAAGTCGACTTGACCTTTCACTCGTCAATTTGACCATAATCCTTCCTACCTTGGTCTAACAGACTCACTCAACGCACAATTTCCTAACTTGCCATTTGTATCAGGTCTACGATAAACCGCCTGCGAATATATAGGCCACACCGCAAACTTATAAGCTATTCGCTTCCCGAGCATGACCGAATCGTTTACGAATGCTTCCGCAACGGTTTTCTAGGTCACTCAGATGTTCTTTCGTCATAATGGCAATATGGGAAAACAAAACACAGGATATTTTGATTACTTCGGCTATTCGGGTCAATTCGTAAGGATTCGGAATACAGAGGGTCGGGAAAGAATGCCTTTGTTTTCCTCGACTTTTTATCTTCGTCATCTCAGGTCACTTCGTCATTCTTCGGGAAACACAACACATAGAGGTGAAGGAAATTTGGTCTACTTTCGGCGGCATTCGGGTCATTTCGTCATAATTCACAGGCAGCGGCAAGCTGGAAGTAAAATTAATCCCGAACGGTCAATGTTGTGTCTCAAGGATGTATTCGTCATAGTGGTTATGTCTAGCGTTTATGATTTCTTAACCACAAGCCCATCTCGCAGGCCACATCTTTGTCCTCGGATGACCACTCCAGTGGAGCACGAACAAAATCGCCAATTTGAACTATTACTTGAATAGAGTCATTCTTGCCTATTTGTGGTTATCAATCACGGGTCGACGAACAGCCAGTGTTTAACAAACGAGACATACAGAAAAGAATACGAGCACGAAAATTTTTTGTATACGGTTCGGACCGCATTCACAGTACTGTACTACCGCAAAGCACCCAGACGTTGTTCGTCCCTGATGTCGTTGTTATCCCCTACGGGTGTTCTCTTTTAAAGAGTTTTCCCAGACAGCCCCTTTCTCTTACCCTTTAGTCTCTGAAGTGACCGGTAGCCGCAAGCAGGGGTATTTTTTCGCTTACCTCCAAAGACGTGTTGAATTGGTACGATTACACATGTCACCACCCTGGGTTTGCCAGAGTGTTGGGGGACCAGCGATCATACGGTATCCTTGATACATTTTCGTAAATTAAGTCATTTTCCGAGCAAGACTAACGCGATTGAAGCTTATAAACCCTCAAGATGATTTTCAAATACATTAATCATCTTCGTGATAGCCTGCAGAGCCCTACGAGGATTACTAGAAGAAATAGTCAGATAGTCCACCTCATACCCCCATGAGATTATGAAGTAGGCATCTAGAACAACATTAGGTGCCCAAAATGCATAATGCCCTACATCTACAAACTAGAGGGTAATTTCCTTATGTGTAACCAGGGATATGAGAGTTAAATGGGCAGATGGCACGATGGAGCTTCTATCTTGTAATCAGCTAACGCCATTAACTATCTTGCAAACGAACAAGCTGATTGAAAACCGATTGACTCCAAACACATAATTAGGATCACAAGGACATTTCGAGATGTATACGATTTCCAGGGGGGTAAATCCTTTCATTGACTCACTCAAAGTAAGAATTGAGGGTGGCAACATTTCGAAAAAGGAAATAAAACCCAACATTTTGATGATGAAGCATGTGAAATATTGACCCCGCCCCTGGAAAAATAGAACAAGGTGTATGGTGGTTTAACATGTAGGCTATATACAGAACAGCGAACTCCAATCCTTAACACATTCTCCTATAGATTGGCATTATCTTCTGACTTATAAACGAATAAAGATTAAAGAATATGTGCCACAGGGAGCGTTTTATCCTCGTTAATTGACTAATAGAATTTGTTGTGAAATCACAGTTGACAGGAAAGTTGGGTAACTAAAGGCGTAATAAAGCTTTTAATCATATTTCATTACGGTAATAAATCTAGGCCAAACAGAATGAGACAGAAAGTAGTAGAGATACAACAGAGACAATGATACATGTATCATTAGCTATTATCTCCAGTCGTATATTAGTCCTGTCTTTTATCACCTCCATATTCATCGATCTTTTCTTTCATCCATTCGCAATCACTGCCTCGTGGAAGCATTTTGGGGGAGTAACAAGTTTCATGAATGGGTCTTGTATCGTGCCCACTTTCGGTCTGAACTTGCTGGAGCTGCTCTAATCACCGGCGTATCCTCTTGCAAGGTCTCAGACGGAAAGACAACATTCATCCCTACCGATCTCATCTCGCTGACACCCACACGCCTCATCCACAGCAGCACAGTTGTCCTGGTTTAACATCCATTAAGCACCATTATCAAGCGATCTCATTACCCAATTCCGTGGGATTAGCACCTTGGTCTCGTATGGATCATCTAGGGTTCCACCGTGGAAAGCCGGTACAGATCTACCATGTCACACTACCCGTGACATAATTACATTGACAACGAGTCGACAAGCCGAGAGAACGAATGGCTCTACCAACTTCTCTGTCGAAAATACATCTTTCTCCGACTTCTGAATGTCAAACCACAGCTAAAAATGGACCTGACCACCGGCTTATCCTGTATATTTTTAGAATACAACTATATATAAAACATAGTATAAATCTAATATATTGGTATGGTGTTCTTTCCACGAACTTCTCCCTTTATGACATGTGACAACCTCTAAAAGGAGAAGCATTTATTAACACCACTGCTCTCTATAAATAAAAGACTGAGCACTTATAACACATTGCAGTGATGTGATTGGCAAAAAGTTCGTTCACATCTCGATTCGCTCTTTCAAACGTACGCAAAGGATGCTGGGAAGAACAAGAAAGTGCGGTAGACAGTTAGCGATTTGAATGCTCCACCAACTAAACTGCAAGGTTTGACTTAAGATGGCTGCTCTATTCAGATGGCGTGGGAACCTTAGTTCTATTCATGTATACAATCCCCGTATTTCAGTTGACAGTTCTACGTCAGGAGAAAAGATTGGTGATCTTACGCGTTCGGATGCGGTTTTTTCATCTTCTTTAGGACCTCACATATTCCATTGGATGACAAATACTCGACATATCCCTCAAACCGCAAAGCCTAAGAAGGGGGAACGTCCATGGCTTTTGATTGGATGACCATTAGAGGATCATATTAGGGAGGAGGAGGAGGCAGCGATGTGGGGAGGGGATGTAGTTATTGGAATAGAAAGTGAATATATGCCAAGAGGCTCTTTGAGGTTAGGTATTATAACGTAGAACGAGCAAAGAAATATTACGAACGGGTTGGTTTTCTATTTAAAAATAATTATTAAAATTATACCTACTTCATCAAATATGCATATAAATAGGCATATACCTTTATATTTGTAATTCCTGCAAATAAATCGCATACTGTATTTGAATATTTATCCTACCACATCACGCTTTCTGTCTTTCTTGATAATGTTCTGATTGGCTGAGAAGAGTATGGGTAGGAATGTAACTCTAGCTGTTACAATAGAATATGGTATCACTGATGAAAACATTTACCATGTATGTATTACTTCTGTTTTGCTATATAAACTGCATTTTAAATTGATGTATATGATATAAATGTTTACAAACAGAATATTTATTTGTTACATTGCATTGTAAATTGAGTTATATGATTTATATGTTTATAAACAGATTATTGATTTACATCAATTGAGTTTAATAAATACAATACATTTAATCATATCAATAAAAAGATCTTTTGTCTTCAATGTATATCAATCATCCTCTCCACTGATCCGATTAGTAGGCGAGAGGTACACCTTTCGTTTCTCCAACCACAGTATAAAGTAATATGAGATGGAACACACGAAAACCAATGTTATGCTCGCGTAAACATTGGAGGTTTTGGAGTACACCCTTTCAAGAAAACAGTAGAAAGAGGGCCTCTATTCCACCACGCAGGCATATACCGCAAAGATATCGAGTCATATGTTAAAAAGAGTGCTCATGATATTGATAAAAGATAAAGTGGAAGAGAAACATCAAATTGGTGCAGTGTATTACTGAGTCACTCTTGACTCATGATATATAAAGTGATTGAGGGGAGACAGCCTGTGATTATGCCAGAGCGCAGGGTGACGAGAAAACGAAAGTAAGATTCGACAGACGAGGACAAAGAGCTTTGCTAGCATTCCCTTCCTTTAAGTTTGCCCAAGCATCCACAAAATAATGAGTGGAAATTATTTGAAGGGGACAAAGGAAATTGCCAGTACATTGGACATGAAGAACCGCGATTAAAACTAGTCCATTATAAATTTTTTGAATTCAGTGGAGTACATCTCGTTCGATATACCGGTCTCATCCCGAACTAAATTAAAGGAAATTGGGGGCTTTGGTATATAAACGAATGCCAAATTATGGGTATTTCCCTAGTAGCTGAAAAATGCATCCACCTTCCCAGGGTATTCTCTCCCAAATTTGGGAGACTTCGAATTACTCCCTCCACTAAAAAAATCCCCATGTCTCTGACATGAAGTAATGGCAGTATATGTATTATTTGTAGTAGTAGTAGTATTGATATTGCTATTAGAATTAAAAGTATTATTTTTAGTAGTGGTATTGGTATTGGTATTGTATTAGTATTACATAGTATGAATAGCATTATCACCTATTCATCATAATCAAGACTCAAGTAATCGATTATAGTTAATCAACACCAACGATGTTTTAAAATGTTTAATAAAGTCAATAATCCTCTGTCTTAATTGGGTTCCTTATCACAACATGACATACTCAGTAACATAAACCAGATCTATTAGTTTGGCAATTAGCTTAACAAATTAGCTCTGAAAACCTGTCGAGATAATAAAATGAATTGGTACGATAGCATGATCTTCGTCCGACTTTCATCGTTGGTTACAGAGGGTGCTGTCTACATCAAACCCACCAAGCCGCCAAATCTGGATGGAAAATTATTGAACAGAATACAGCCAAAAATACTTTCAACACCTAAAGAATACTGTCAATTTATTTTACATATTCATACAATTAAAATAATGAAACGGTGATGCACTTAACTTTGCCCATGATTTGGCTAAAGCTTTACATGTGTTAATCGAGCAGTTTGGGATAGATCAGTGCACAATTCAACCATTTTAATTCGTTCATTCTTAAAAGGCTGTCTTGTACCTTTAAATCTTTTCTTCCCTTGGTATGACAGACGAGTAACCCCCTGTCGTGAAGACAAATGTAAGGAATACGCCAGGGTTGTATTGCCAGCTTACAGGGTAGGCTTTGAGATGTGGAAGACACAGAAGTAAAGAGAAGACAGAAAGGGGAGGGAAAAAAAATGAAAAATTGGGCTATGCATGCCACATTTTATTTGTGTTGTCAGGGACGCGTGTACAGGGATCTGGTCGAACGAAAACCGCAAACGCGCCAAACATTCGACAACCAACTTCTTTCTTCTTTTTTCTTTTCCTTTTTTTTTTGAGGAAAGAAAAGTCAACATAGCATGTCAGAGCATCTCGTCTTCATCTTGTCATACAATCAGGGAATTTCGCGACCTCCATTTCTTTGGCCATACCAATTCTTCGGCCTAATACATCTCTCTTCTTGCTGGTCGCAGACAGAGCGTATCATTCTATGTCTTACAATGAAGTGCTGCCTGGACAAGTAGAAACGAAGCGCGTTTTTTCTTCTCCCGTTCCAACTTTCGAAATTGAACTTCAAGATGGCAAAGACTGCCTGCCTGAAAGGGCAAACTGCTTTCTGACTGATGATACCGCCCCAGACACTCAGGTAATATAAAAAATGAGGTATTTGGGGCAGAATTTAACGGTTTTTGTCTCGACTTTGCATGACCCTTTCTTCTATTATGGCGGGGTCTTGTGATAGGAAAATAATGGATGTTGCATGCAAGCCCAAGTTGAAGTGGATAAACTTGGGGTTGGTGGAACAGACAGAACTGTGGAATTTGGGGCGAATTTAACGGTGCCGTCTCGATTTATATTGCCGCGTTCTCCTGAGATTTGATAAGAGAAGAAAGTCGCGCCTACGGGTCAGACCACAAAGGTTGAATTTCAACAACTTACGATTGTCTTTTTTGCGCTCTCTCGTTTTTTTCCCTTTGGTATGCCAGTGGAAAAGGGAGTGAAGTGACAGAGCAAAAAGAGGTGGTCTTGAGAGAGACAGAGAAAAAAGAGAGAGAGTGTGAGAGGGAGAGAGAGAGGGTTAAACATGAAATCATAAAGGGTACGTACATTATCGAGACCCTGCATATCATGATTATTGGTTCCAGACATAGGACTGATTTCAGATTAGGGCCTACATTACGTCATAAAGCTTAGCTTCAGTAGGTGTCATGTACAGTCTCCCAAGACTAGATTAACCCTGCCACACAGGACTACCACAATTTTGGTGTGTGAGATGGAATATGAAGCAAACGATTTTTGGTAACCGTGCCAGACAAGACTTTGCCAAATGGGGTCTGAGAGCGATGATTTAGATTCCCGATGTGCTGTAAGGGTGGCCTGGTACTGGTGTCAGATTGGGGTGGGGCGAACAGGAGGCTATGGCTTTAGCAGAAGCAGACGGTATATGGCCCATGCCCCATGCCTGAGACTCCGTGACTCTCTGTCTTTCAGCCATGAGTTTACCAGGGACCGCATTGTAATTGGTTGGCTACCTATACTTGGCTATATCACCATGAATCAAATCGCTCAACGACTTTACCACGATAATTTGTGTTCAATGCACTAAAGCAAACACACATTGGCGGATTCTGTTTTAGATCTATATTCCACGACAGACCGACATAAGACAGTAATTGGATCCAAGGAAACGAATAGAAGGCAGTGGGACCCATCATAGTTCTGACTAAAGTCTGTGACGATAATATCAGCAAATCCGTATACATATAGGCCTATGTCTTTACGAACAGTCCGAAGTTCACATCGGCATTGTCATTCTTGTCGAAGAATTGGAATTAAACACAATGGATGAATAAGCGTTTAAATCTAGTTAAAAGAGTATTATCAAATTAGCACAATGAATTGTATTCGAAAATCATTACAGATAATGGTGAGCGATAAGGGATGATAAGACCGAAAGACCCGAGTGAGGGAAGTATAGAAACAGTGTCAGCTGATTATCCAATGAATAAGTCATTCAGCAGTACCCTGGATCCCCAGGGTAGCCCAGACCGAGCTGGCCTCAGTCTGGTTCCGAAAGAAGGGTAGACAGAGTGTTTTATTGCATTGTAGAACGGTTTTCTTGATTTCATGAAAAACACCTCCATAAGGAAAATTATCAATATGAGTCATTTATCATAACTGGTCCTTTATCACAATTCGTGATGAGGCAGACCAGTATCTATGGCAACAAGCCGATGCTGTTGATTTTTATGGGTTTCGTGAGAAAATCTTGAATCTCCATCTCACCACTTCTCCAGTTTTCATTGCCTATTAAATAGTTACATTCATTAAAGAGTGTATTTCAGGTTAACTTTAAGATTTGTACCTCGACGGTGGAGTACTAATGAGTCCATGATCTGTGTACGGAGTTTTTCTGTTCAATATTCCTAAGACATGTATAAAGCAGCAGTGTTCGATTACTTTCATACTTTTCGGGTGCGGTAGAAAAGCACCCTGAACTGTCAAGATCGACAAGGTATGTCAGTTGGGAATGTCTGTTTAACGATGACGTCATCATTTTTGTTCTCATCCCCATGATATGATTTTCCCCTGCCCTTTTTTTCCTTGATCCTTTATTTTTTCCTATCCTGCGTTCTCTCTCCAGAGTTCTTACTCTGCTCTGGAAGGCCCATCCCAGGGAGCGGTGAGCAGCCGAAAGCGGTAAAGACCTGTCAAAGTCCATCATCTTTGATCTAGTTAACAAGTTATTCTATTCGTGATACGAATATCGCCCATGAGGTGATGGTCGACTCACGCTTACGGGAGGCCTACGCATGGACCCCTCCCATAAAAAGAGGGTAAATTTACGCTTAACGTCGCAGAAATATGTGGAAATATATCAAACTAAGTCCTTCTTGTGTGCAGATACTTTACAAAAAAAAGTTGATTACGTACTCCCGACAACGCACTAATACAATAACCAAAGTTTATTACCTACTCTCGGCAAGGAGCTATCAAGTGCATGAATGTGTCGTTGCCAAAGGCGGAATCGGGCTCGATTTCATGGTTTTTGACAGCTGATACTTATAATTCAGCGATTAAAACATGACCCGATGTATTCTGTGTACGCTGTCAAGGTTGAAAAGAAGAGTGAACTTTTCAAGTAAATCAAGAAATTTCGACAAGCGCCTCGTTGATATGGCGCATAAAGTGGTTTAAATTATGTATCAAATAATTCACGCAAGCTATAATTCGTATTTTTGGCTCTACTTGTTGCTAGATATGGTGTGGAGTAGACACAGTATGATTTTTTTTTATTTGCGTGTGGTAGGTTGAAGTCAGACGAGAGAATGAGTAATTCGATTTAATCATTATCTGAAATACGCTGGCTGGCCGGTTGCCAAGCTGATTACTGCAAAGGCACCCATTGTCAGTACGTCTCGCGGTGAATAAAAATATAATTGGAACAAAAGACATTGGTAGGGATTTGGAAGTCAAACAAGTTCCCACGTGGAATCTCCTCTGGCTGTCTCTATTATATAATGTGGAAATACACCGGGTAATAGATCCACGGGTGCAGACACTTCGGGAGCTGTCTGGAACTGTTAAATTCAAACCTGTAGTGGAATATGCTAGGACGATTTGGGGGTAGAACTTGAGCTCGAATTATATTTTAAAAAAGAAGCATTGTTGTCGGCAGACTTTGTTTGAGTTTCACACTTGTTCAGAGCCGGCCGGTGTGGGATGATGACGATGAATGGACCTATAGGGTATTGAAGGTCAGTCTAAACTCAATTCAAAAGTAGGACAAGTATACGGTCACGTGATTATATTGGTTAACAGCTGAAACCAAGTCTTACACGCGTTCCGAACTACACATTTTATCGTGGGGGAATCTTTATAGGCATTAATGTGAAATATCGAGGCTACCAACGACCTGAAATATATCGACAAGACATTCATAGTTTGTGGAGCAAATGATTCACTTTTGAACACCGCTTACAAATAAAAAGAGAATGGATTCCACACACGTGGAGTAAAATGTATACTGTAATATACTATAGAGAACAGGTGCACTTTCAATTCTGACATGTAGATGGTTCTGTTAATAGTTTCTTCTACTCCATTTGTAAAAAAAAAAGAAAAAATAAGAAGACTTATTCACATCTTTTAGTTATTGGCTGGGATTGGCTGATATGTCCAAGGCCATCCGCTTACCCTTCAAAGATATCAGGCCCGACAGGGCTGGGTGAGTGGAGAGTTGTAATAGTTGTATCGGGTTTATTGAAAGCGATAAAGACTGGTTTGTTTCACTGGTCTGGCATACCAAATCTCGTCTGTCTACCAACATCGAGTTATCCGTCTATACCGAGCATCTTTGGACAATCCTCCTCAGTCTACCTTCGTCAGTAATTGATGGACTGATTCTGGGCTTCTTCGGTGGACAATGGGTCCATTGACTGCTCTTAAATCTATCTCTATCTCTCGGTCCTTTCTCTAAACCTGGCCAACTAGCCAATAGAGATGGGTGAAATTAAAAAAGAGGGAGGATCACTTACCTTTAACTTGCGCTGCGACCGGTGTGGGATATTCCCTTTGAACAGAGTTGAATAGACATCCAAAATTGGGATCCGAATTAGCCATTCTGAAGTACGTTGTGAAAAATAAATATGAACTTCAGAGAGCAATCAGAGCTCAAATTTGCCGGGTAAAAAATATGATTATGGATTTAGAGAGAGAAGGGAGCCCAGTTAGTACTGCTCGAGTGGTCCGCGCGTGTGGGGGTTCGCGACGGTGTGTGAGCTCGATCAGCTGGCCTGACGAATATTTGTAGCTCGTAGTGAGCTGCTCCAACCAGCGTCGCGTGCAATGCCCAAGCGGGAATCCTCGATAATACGATTCATTCTCATGAATGGTCTGTCTCGCCCGAAAGCCCCTTGGGTATACACACGCACACACACACACACACACCCACACACACGCACACACAACTTAACACACACCAGGTCTCAACGCACACACCGTGCTAAAACACACTGCACACAAACGCACCCGCGTGTTTAATGTGTATTCTCCCGAGTACCAAATTGACAAGAGAGGGAGGGAGAGAGAGGGAGAGAAAGAGAGAGAGAGAGAGGGGCAGAAAGAAAAAAAAAAACTATCAGTAAAAAGCGCCTCGGACGTTTAAGGTCACCGTCTACCGGATCGTTCTGATAGGCCAGAAAGATTGTGACGTAAAAACGACACAGCCAACTCATGCGTTGCTTGTAGTAGACGACTATTTCAGTCAGCCAGGACACAACGTCATTCGAGTACTCGAGATGATAGTGGCATGTTCGATATTCACATTCCATACACAAACCCATTAGTAAATGTTGATTTTAATATTGAAAATAGATTTGAATATTTTGCCGCAGTCGCTTTTTCCCTGGCCAATCGCAACGACACATTAGCGCAGTGCATGCACTGTTCACTATTTGTGAAGATTTTTTGGTTTTGTTTCAACAATATTTCATTTCGCCCCTTATAAATTAACCTGACCTACTTCTTCCAATTCCCTGATGTAAGTCGTTTTGTTGACCCTTACCCATGGCGGGCTCAACCATCTTCCCCCTGTCTGCCGGCATCAAACAGGTCAAACGCACCCACAGTGCTGCTAAGCGTTGCTACGCCTTCTCTCGACCGAACAAATAAACGTTTCTCAGAGTGCCTTTTTGGAACACCACGAACCTGAATAGATCATCGGTTTCGCGCTAAATAAACTTGATTGAAAGGAGGAGAGAGAAGAAAGTATGATATGTGAAGATAGAGAATGGATCTTCTCCTCCTATGATTGCTTGTTCACTTCAAGGTCACATTCCACCACGATTTAAACTGAGGATTTTAGTCGTGCATGTTTCACTTTAAGTGTCCTTCTTTTCTATATTATTATTAGCTTTTATTTTTACATTTTTATATTTTTATATTAATCCGATTTTCGTGATCAACTTTCCATTTCTTCCTACAGTTACAACTTAGGCTTTATCTGTGTCGTATGAATTTTCTTAATATGAATACGTCTGTACATTTTTTTCTGAAACCTCTTTTAACAAACCATAATCCTCAGGAGACATCTCGATTTTCACCGCACTTTCATCATTGCGTTTTCGTTCTCTCGATCAATTGCCATCATTGCCAGGTACAGAAACAATATGACCTTCATGTATGATTGATATGGGTATAATACAGACCGTTGTGTCGATACACATAAGTGGATGGGTGGATGCATGGAATATATAGAAAATCTATTTTGTTTTAAGTATGAACAATGTCAGCGTCCTCGGTTGCCATGCTATCACTTGACATTTGTCTCGTCATATTGACGTCATGCCAATAGGCATTTCTCCTAATGCATTAAAACTTAATGCAAAAATCTTTGTTAAGTGCCTCATTGTAAATTAGTTGATTCACCCGTTACTGATTATTGTATTGCAATAGTCAGAATGCGAACGCAAACATTCCGTGTTGTTAGGTAGGATGGGCCATCATGTTGGTCTTACCTTGCAACAATTAATGTTTGCACTTCGCATTATATTAAAATAGAATTTTCTTAACATGTTAATGAAATAATTTGCAACATGGCACTTAACAAAGATTAATGCATTAAATTTGATTACGTTACGAAAATAGTCTGTTGAGCTTAGAACATGCAGAGAGGATTAGTATACGCGGTACTGTACTTTGAAAGTATGTAAAATATGAAATTGCACCGGGTTACGGGGAAGATTGGGTTTTGGCCATGAAAATACATTAAATAAAATACCAGGAAGCGATTGGAAAATTAAATTATGTAGTTCATATCAATCGGGTTGTTTCTTGAAGTTTTGGATTGAAAATAATTAAAATAAATCGACTTGGAGTTGAGACGTTTGCATGCAAGTATGAATTCGTGCCTTTTTTCTTCTTCTTCGTACAACTGTATGAATGTCATTATCACAATTCTCTTTGGAAATACAAATTATCCGCACTTATCTTAAAACAATGGAATTAGGTCTACCTTACACTCTAAGTTGAATTGATATATCATTTAATTTTACTACTTTCATGAACATGTCAAAATGTATTACTGTATTACTATTTAAACGTCTATGCACAACCTTTATTAAACCTACAGAAAAACATCGGATTTACTGATCACTCTTGATAAGTAAGCACTGACTATTAACTCGGAGCTCCTGGAGGATTTTTGAAGGACAATAATCCGCAATTGCCACTCTTCACCCTGGTGTGAATAACAGTAGCTGGGGTGATAATAGCCCAGTGCATGGCCACCGGGAAGAACGGCATTGATGCTGAAGAGGCTTCCCTGGGTAAAGCAAATTTTTAAATAATTACTTTAAGGTAAAGACCAGTTATGGTCATGCGATTGCATTGTGAAAGAAACGTTGTGGAATTGATCAGAAAAGGTTGATCATCTAGCATCTAGCATCTGCAAGGTTCTGGAATCATCAAAATGATAAGAAATTTGGCCCATCCTTCGTAAAGTTACAAACACTATACACAGAAAGATGTATATGGAACTACCCTATATCTCTCACAGACCATGAGAGAAACAAATTTACCAAATATATGAATTAGTAGGCGGTTTCCCGGCAAATTTTTTATCATCATGTATTAGTCAAAACATATTCTTTCACATGGTTGGTAATGAGAGCTTCCATTTCATTTTTTGAAATTGGGGCGTTTCCAATACTGGTCTTTACCTTTAATATACATGTCAATGCCAATGACCATATTCAGGGTCAGTGTATATATCGTATTTTTTTGCCAACACGCACCTTTTGGATAGAAAATTATATTAGAACAGTAAAATAATGAAATTCACATTAAAGTTTTGCAACTTGGTATAGAAGTACAATTTTAAAAAAATACTATAACGGACAGCTTTAGAAGTAATTATTATCTTAACGTTTGAAAACATGTGTTTTTTATACTAATTTCTCGGAACAAACAAATAACCATCACGATCTCATAGTTTCGATATTCATTATTATTTGTATTTTCCCAGTAAACGGAAATCCTTTTGCCTTTTTTTCACGTTCACATTTTTGACTGGCTAACATAGTTAATCTACAGAATCAAAATTTCCGAATGGATTCTGCCGTTTCTTTCCAAAATTTGTGAAATAAAAATTCATAAGGCCATAATGATAATTTCATCCAACCCTGAGTTTTAGGAGGAATTTGGAAATGTAGAATGTTGTTAGGTGTGGTCGATAAAAAACACATCGAAGAGAACTGTTAGAGAGTGTTCTCTGTGATACCATGGTTAGAGTATGAAAAGTGTCTTTTATTTACCCAATAGGGCTCTTGGGTATGTTGCCCGTATCATAAGGGAGGAAAGAAAAACCTTACCATGTATAACCAACGATATTCCTCTCTTTTCCAAAACCCCGCTGCCATGGTTGTGTGTATACCTGAAACCAAGAGGGTACGTTTCAAAGCTTTGAAAAACACTCAAAACACACATTTGTTTTCCAACCTCTTTGTTTCCCATTGACTGTTATTCCTAGCAGCAGCTGAACGTTTGTCCTATGGATTTACTTCTATTCTCTCCTGCAGACGACAGAGAGACAGAGCCGCAAAAAGGCGGGAAAGTTCACGAAAAGTAAATACTACTACACATTCGATTCCGCTTCTCTTTTCTTCCTCTGTCTCGCCTATTTCACCCACTCTGTGCAAATGTAGATTATGTGTACGTTGGGTGGTTTGGTGTGAGTGGGGTTTTTGTGTGCGAGTGTGCGCAGTCATCGTTTGGTGATTTCTATGAAATTGTTGGCTCAGTTATGTTTGTATTGTAACCGCATATGCCATTTATTTGAAATAATAAGACACTATGCATGTGCGTTCCGTTGCCTGATGCAAGGTGTAGACAGCAAATACGGTGGAATGTTCAGCACGCACGCTCAGTCTACAAGCACGCGTGGCGCCAGGCCCACGCGTATCAAAATGGCATAGTCATGTATGAACCGAAAGAGATGGAGAGACCC